>JBAMJV010003980.1:0-257500 GCA_037951105.1 Echinarachnius parma | reverse complement strand
ATTAAAGCAGTCAATGAAAGAATTACAATTTTGTAAAATCTGCCACCTTATTTTGGGACAAACGCCTGCCATGGTGCCCACATTGACAATGAAAGGGTGTTAAGCCTACATTGTGTATCATAATTATTGTGCAGTATAAAACAGTGGCATAGCTACAGGGGGCCACAAGGGGTCATGGTCTCAAGACCCAGCCTCATTCTATAGTCATAAATGTAGGAACTTCTAAAGACCAATTTTCTGAACTTATTGGTGAAATGGACAATTAATTTTTAATTTCATAAAACAGACAATTATTTTTGGGTGTTGGTTCCCTTTAAAGCCTCGTAAAATCAGCAGTCTGGTTCATGGGCATGGTTTCGACGGTGAAATCGGCGTCGGGTTCGTAGGCGCGGTTGATGACGGCGACCTCATGAACACTGGACATGGAGGAGGAATCCAACCCAAATCCATCGGTCTGCCTCTTGGCAAAGTTGACGAAAACCTGATGAAAGAAAAGGGAGGACAAATTATGAAAAAAATGCATATATGTTCAAGATTAATAAAGATCAGATAAATAATAATAATATCTGTTTTTTAAAGTACACTATTCACTTGAGTATCATAGCGCTTACAAAAAACAAAGAAAATATAATCATACAATAACAAAATAAATGTTTATTTAATATCAACTTTATATTAAAATGCTCAAATTAACCTGTTGCTTATGAGAACCGAGTGGGCCATGTAAAAAGTCCATGACGATTTCAGAATCTTGAAGCCGGGGTATGGAAGTCACACCATATATAAAGGGTATATGTAAATACTAATGCAGTACTTATCAATATTAGTTAATAAATCTGTACAATTTTATTATGAATTGATAATAAATCAAAAGAAATGTTTAAACTTTTGCGTTCTTACCTCATCCAGAGTTGTTTGTGAGACGGAATAATCCTCCACGTTGAGGGCACCCTTCTCCCGCTCCATGACAGAAAAGATGGACGTCACGCTGACATTCTGCGGCGGGAGCTGGAAGCGCACCATGTTATACTGTTGCTCCTGAGAGTTAGTTTAGAGGATAAGAAATAGTATAAGTAAAATATTAATAATGATATTTAATAATAATAATGATGATGATAATAATTATGACAATAATAATAAGTAGGATTTACATAACACATAAAGCAATAGTATCACAAAAGGTATAGATGTAAGACAGAATAGCAAATGTTAATGAAGAGTTTCACTGTTTTTGGTTTGTCCTTATGTTTAGAAAGTGTGTGCACCTGATAGTCACTATTGTCCTCTTTATAATCATCATCCATTGTCAGCATCGTTGTCATCATCATCATCATCATCATCATCATCATCATCATCATCATCATCATCACCACCATCATCATCACCACCATCATCTCCATCATCACAATTGTCATTGACATCATCATCAATGTCTTCATCACCATCTCCATCATGATTTTTATCATCATCATCATCATCATCGTCATTACCATGGACATCACCATCATCATTATTAATATCATCGTCATCATCATCATTATCATCATTGTCACCATCGTCACCATCATCATCAACTCAAAGTTAGCTGGAGGTTCTAAGAATGACCTACGAATTCATCGCTCAACATTTTGATCAGTATATTCTGATCATCATCAGGAGAATGAGTGTTGAAGGACAAAGTCAGTGGTTAACTACCTTTAGTTCTGCTCCTGGGAAGTTCCTGTGGACGAACTCAGTGACGACATCCATGTCGGTCTTGATGGTCTTCTGCGCTCTAATGACCAGGGAGTAGCCATCACCGTGCTGGTGTTTGACATGCTGGGGGCTGCCCAGGCAGCAGAAGTGACCGTTGACCATGATGGCCAGTCGAGTGCAGACCGCCTCGCATTCCTCCATGCTGTAAGGAGAATATAAGGATTGCACATGATGATGAAGATTTTTGATTCATAGAAAGAAAGTAGGAAGAGTTCATAGAAAGAACACTAAATCAATTTGACTGGACATATTATTTTGGGAGTAGTACAGTATCACAAAAGAGTAATTTCAGTTGAATAGAATAAGTTTTTTTTATTATTAGGAGACAGCTAGCTTTTATAAATTTATTGGGGATGAAATCCCTTTTTATTCTTTCAGTTCAGTTATTTGTAGATTTAATCTTACTTTTTATAAGGAAATCACTTTTATAAGAATAATTGTACCCATTGTAATGTAGGTATATCTGTTTCCGTTTGATAGTACATTAGATGTTAAGTGATGTGTGAATTAAAGCAGTCAAAAATCAAAAATCCCTACACAATAGTGGAGAGACATGAACTGGATAGTGGATCGACCCTAATTTCCCCGAACATACCTGTGTGACGTGAAGATGACGGAACGGTTGTCCTTAGCGATGTTGACGATGCTGCTGAGCACTCTCTGCTTGGTGATGGGGTCCATACCAGTCGTTGGCTCATCCTAAATCAAAGAAAATAACATGTAAATACTTAACCCTTTAACTACGGGAACCGGGTGGATTGTGTACAAAGTATACATGTATATGGATATTTCAGAATCTCGAAGGGAACAGGTTTCCACCCAAGGTAGACAGAAAGTGTGACCTTTTTAGGGAGGTGGCCTCTATTATAGACAGGTAAATACATTGACTGAAGATAGACGATTAGTTGTCACTATATAAAGACAGATTGCTTTTATGACAGGTTTGACTGTTTGTTTGTTTTATTGTTTGCAGACCAGCTAAGCATTTCTAATTAAATGATCAATACAATTATTTCCAATGCACATAATGACTAATAATTAGTTTAAATACAAATTATGTACCATAATAACATAAAAATTAAAACATTATGTTCATAACTGCATTTCAGCTCATTTGCAGTGTATATTAATTTAAATGTACTAATCAGATTACATTTTGCAAACAAATTTAAGATTGATTGAATTCATACCATGAGAACTAGTTCAGGCTTGCCCAGCAAAGCGACGGCCACAGCTAGGCTCCTCTTCATGCCCCCGCTGTAGGTGGAGATGCGCTTCTTCACATAGCCATCAAGGCCAAGCTCACCAGATATATCTGCAACAGCCTGAAATGGAGAATAATACAAATCTGAATTAACAACAGACACAAAAAACACAACATAACAACAGACATAAAAGCTAAACATACATGTACATGTACAAAGTATACATAAGAAGAAAGAAATAGGCACTTTTCTGCTCTCTACCCATGGAGGTGTATAAATGGGGACCAGGTAGGAGTGGAACCTCTGTATAAAGCAGTGTGCGCTATAAAACTGCCAGAATGCATTGCTCCCAAGGGAGTAGACAGTGTACACTATGTGTGGACTGAGAGCGAGTTGTATACACTGTTAGAAGATGTATAGCGCCATCTATTGTTGATATACATTTATGCAAAGACCTGCATTGAATAAATAGTTACTCTGAGAATTAGCAGCTAACTTGTGTGACAGTGTTATTTGTGGCTCCGAGTTGAGCTAGGAATGTGGAGTGTTTCTGTGTGGAAACCCATAAACAAACATACACATTCTTCTTTGGTTAGCACTTGCTTTGATTGCACTTGCCCATTCATGGAAGTGCAGGGAAGGGGAGATCTTTTTTTTCAGTGAAATTGAATGAGAATATAGTGTGTCTTTTATGAAACCTAATAAAAATTCCTCACTTGTATCACCCATAAATAGCAATAAACAATTATTAATTGTTGTCGAAAATTCTGTTTTGGATAAATTAGGAACACAAAGTTACAGCCATTTTGATTACATAACTTGATCTCGTATCACTCAATTAGGGTGATAAATAGAACACAATCTTGCACTTCTAGAGTTGCAATTGCAATAACTGCTACTGCTACAAACGGTTAGCAATAATATTAGTTTAATACCTCCTTGATGTGTGTTCCCAGGATGCCTTTGATCCTGGCATAGCAGTAGAGAAGTTCCTCTCCAGTCAGCTGGGGGTAGGCTACATGTCGTTCTCTTGCGGGCAGTACCCAATACTTCGAGATTAAAGGGAACTAACACCCCCCAAGATACCATTCTTATAAATGAAAGGTGATATATATCTCTGTAGTATAAAGGGGTTAATAAGTATACATGTATTTCCTTGATGTGTGTCCCTGGAATGCCCTTGATCCTGACATAGCAGTAGAGGATCTCCTCCCAAATGCTGAAGGATTAAAGGGCACCAACACCCAACAATAACATTCTAATATAAAATGAAAGGTGATTGATCCATGTAGTTAAAGGGTTGAGTATACATGCATACCTCCTTGATGTGTGTTCCTGGGATGCCCTTGATCCTGGCATAGCAGTAGAGGAGCTCCTCCCCGGTCAGCTGGGGGTACATGGCGTTCTCCTGGGGACAATATCCAATACTGAAGGATTCAAAGACAAAATAATAGTTAGTTTGAGGCAGGTTCATGTATCCATCGGATCTTCAGTATTACATTCCACTCAAACTTTGCAATCATATCTTTTGTTTTCCTAAGTATTTTTACCCATCGATCTGACGACTGATTAATTCTGTTATAACAGGTATTTATCCATAGACCCATGCAGGCCAAGGTATTTTGGGACCAGTCCTGAACGCTTGTTGTTGTCATCTATTAGATGGCACCACAGGCCCTGACTTTGTACATCAAAATATTTGTATGTGTATTTTGTTAATACAATACTGTACAATAAGGTTAGAGCACTGGTCTAACAACCAGCGTGTCTCACATTTGATTCACTGCGGGGCATGATTTTCTTTGCTCATTCTTTTATTTACTTTTCCTAAAATCACTATCATTGTCTAAGCATGTCTAATCACCTCTTGGCCCTCTTCTTGATTGATCCACTGGTCATCTTCAGGTCTTCAATGATCATGCGGAAAGTGGACGTCTTCCCAGCACCGTTCACACCGAGCAGGCCAAAGCACTATCAGAAATGGAAAAGGATAAATTAAGAATATATAAAATCATGCATAAATAATAATTATGATTGATAATATGCTATTCAAACGTCAGTGTTGTTTATAGTTGGTATAGACTAATCCAACAATGTTCTTTAAATCAATACATTTAGAGCAAAAATTAAAAAAATGCTTTTATGATTATATTCTTTGCCTTTATTTCCAGTGATACATATCAAGATGGATTACTGGTTGTAAAAACGTTATCAATGACATAAATCTCGATCAGTTTTAGAAGACATACATTAACGAATATCCTTATTGGACATTGCTTCAACTTTTTATAAAATCAAGACAAGACAGAGAGGTGACAAAATTTTCATCATGCAACAAAAAATAATTCAAAGAAGCGAATTACCTCTCCTCTAGGGATTCCAAGACACAGGTCAGATACTGCTTCAATGTGGTGTTTCCCCGGGGCCCTGTAGATCTGTAAAATAGAAAACATTCATATTCAGGATTATTGTTACAATAATCTTCTTCATCTTAGTCCTAATAATTATTCTGGCGAGTATTGTTGCTCTATAATTCATGTGTATCTACTAGTAAAGTGCAGTATCCATATTACAATCAATTGCCACTATTTTGATTATTGTTACTATACAATTCATGTATATCGAAATGTATCTACTAATTAACTACACGTATTTCCAGTATCCTTATAAGAATGGTCACTATATTAAGTATTGTTACTTTATATCTTCTAATCAAAGACATGCATTTTCAGTATCTAAAATACAATTTCAAAAATTACAAAATCACTATGGTCAAGCTCATCACTCTCTATAATTTGTTTTCAAAGATTTGTTGAACTTCATCATCAGCAGCAGCGTTATTATCAACATCATCAACTATATCATAGTCATCATCACCATGGGCATCATTATTGTTGTCGTTGTTATGATCTTCATCATAATAATAATCATAGTTGTTTTCATTGTCATCACCATAATCACCAGTATCATTACATCATCATCATCATCATCATCATCATCATCAGCAGCATCATCATCATCACCAACACCACCATAATCAAAATCATCATCATAAACATCACCACCACCACCATCATCATCATCAATGTCATCATCATCAATGTCGTCATCGTCACCATCATCATCAGCAGCAGCAGCAGCAGCAGCAGTATCCTCAGTACCACCACCTCAGACTATCAGAGATCCAGAAGTTTTATTTATCCGATCTAACTAGGTTTTTTTTATAGATAATCTCACTTTAGGTCTAGCAGGGGGGGGGGGGGGGCGGGGAGAGGGGTATGCTAACCTTTCTGATGTTGTTGAGGGTGACCAGATCATTCGTTGCTGCTCCTCCCAGGACCCTCTGTCTCTCCTCCATCACGTCCTCATCATCAGGGTACTTGGATTCTTTCTTGGTTGCCGAGTCCAGACAACTAAAACAAAAGTATCACATCAAACATTTTTATTGGTATAAATGAAATATAGGCCAGCATTTATTTTGCACCGTCCGACGTCCGTCCAGAAAATTCTGTCCCGATGCACATTATATTATACAATATTATTACTGTATTACAGCTGTTTCCTAAAGGAATCTAAATAGTTAGCAAGTTTTAAAGCTGACTAATATTATTCATTGTTCTTAAACAATATATTTTAATTCTTTCTGATGATGAAAAATATGCACTTAATACGGTAGAAACATACTAGTTAGCAACTCTAATGCACGCTCATGTACAATCTACTTTATTTCTATTAAATTCATAACAAAAATAGATAAAACAATTCCGAAAGTGGTGAATATTATCATGAGGACCAAATGAACTGATTAGATTTGGATTTGGGGGTCATGACATCAAATGTCAAAGGTCACATGCTCACTTGCTGATGCTGCTGCTGTTCTGGATGGCATCAACGATCAGCAGCAACACAAATGCAACAACGCCCTGGGCCGCCAACGCAACCATATTCCACTTCAGCAGCTGGAAGGGGTCTTCGTAGAGGCCATCTTCAACGCCGAAAGCGGCGTAGATGTCCGCGCTGAGTTGGTTTTGGATGAGAGCGAGAAGGCCGGATGAGAGGCAGAACGGGGAGAGCACCAGAAGGACGTAGTTGACTATTTCCAGGGCTTCCTGCTCACTCGCGCTCACCTAATCATGGAGATGGTGTTTGTTAAAAGAGAAAGATGATAATTTGTGACAGACAAACATAGATGAATTCAAGAAGATTTATTTGCATGTACAATACTTGATCATACTGTAAAGGTCTGTCAAACAAGGATATGCTGGATTTCTTTAGGTGTATCCTTGAACCTTGAACTTTGAACCTTGGAGAATTACTCTCCCAAAAGCATTAAACGCTGTCCTGGAGAGGGCCCTGGTTTGTTGGCGACATTGGATGTGGGCATATAAAGTTTTACAAACTGATTTGCCCCTCGTTGACATCAGAGTAGGTCAGAACTTCTATACATTGAATGATGAACGTGGGCAGGCAAAACTTTCATCAGGCCTAAATTTGTCTCTTTTCACAGACCAAACTCTGTCTAAGTATACAAGCAGATATGCCCAATTGCTGGTCCACACATACACACACACTTCACGCACCCGGCGTACTGTCTATAAAATTAAAAAGAATATATTGGCAATCCCTGAAGCCCTCTACGGGTTGTTAAAAAATCTGGGATATGCTTGTTTTAAGGTGTATATCAGGTTAATGGTATGTATACCAGTGCGTATTACTGACTGTCAGTCCTTACAAGAACTCACAGGCACACACACACTAACACTTAACAGGTTAGTTCAGTTTTGGTATATAATTTGTTTGTGAGATAATGAAAAACTGAGTGTAAAATTTGAAAGAGCATACAGTTTTAATGACAGAATACAATTTATTTGATCAAAATCGGCTCAGAAATAAATCAGAATAAATCTGGGCCCCAGATTTATTTGATGATTTAAAAAAAAAAAAAAAAAAATGCTCACTTTTTTTCAACAATTTTCAAAAGACGTTTTAAAATAGTTGTTGATGATCTCTTTTTTTCATAATTTTGTAAGAAAAATGGTTGAAACCAATGCTTTATTAGAGAGCGCTCTCTTGTGTTTTAAAGGCTCTTTTTGAATTATAACAGGCTTTTTACTTAGTCGTTTGTATTTTTCTATACCTTTGGAGCATGGTGGACTTATAACTATTAGTTTGTAATGTTATTGTGCAGTTTTTGGTTACTAAAGTTCAGCTTTACCAAAACTTAATGGTAGGGGGGAGATTCAACGAAGCATGATATAAGTTCATGAGAGAGTGATTAAATACATTACCAGGTTTAGGGAAATCAGCCAGTTTGGCAGGTTGGTGGCGATGGATGACAGTGCAATGCCGCAGAAGAAAACTATGAACGCCGTCCCCGAATCGCGGAACGCTGGAAGAACCAGGTAGATCTGACACATGATCGTGAATCTGTTTAGAGGTAGAAAGACAAGATGTAAATAATTCATTTTCATGATTAGTGGCTGACAGTGGAATACTGCAGTTCTAAGAAAACTACGAACGCTGTCCCCGAATCGCGGAATGCTGGCAGAAGCAGGTAGATCTGACACATGATCATGAATCTGTTTAGAGGTGGAAATACAAGAGGCGCACAATTTACTTTCATGATCAATGGCTGACAGTGGAATACTGCAGAAGAAAACTATGAACGCTGTCCCCGAATCGCGGAATGCTGGCAGAAGCAGGTAGATCTGACACATGATCGTGAATCTGTTTAGAGGTGGAAATACAAGAGGCGCACAATTTACTTTCATGATCAATGGCTGACAGTGGAAAACTGCAGAAGAAAACTATGAACGCCGTCCCCGAATCGCGGAATGCTGGCAGAAGCAGGTAGATCTGACACATGATCGTGAATCTGTTTAGAGGTGGAAATACAAGAGGCGCACAATTTACTTTCATGATCAATGGCTGACAGTGGAAAACTGCAGAAGAAAACTATGAACGCCGTCCTCGAATCGGGGAACGCTGGAAGAACCAAGTAGATCTGACACAAGATGGTGAATCTATTGAGAGGTAGAAAGACAAGATTTACTTCTATTCACTAATTGATTTTCTTTGGGACCCGAAAGAATACAAATCTTAATATTCTTTCGTTAAAAATGACATATTTAATTTTAATAGAGGTTATTTTGTTTACCATACCAGGGCCCCGCTGTAGAAAGAGATACAATCGATTGTAAGGTACGATTGGTTGTAAGTAAGAAAATTTGCGCGCTTCAACCAATCAGATTTGCGCATCTAGAACACATGATCTGACTTACAATTAATTGTAACTTACAATCGATTGTATCTCTTTCTGCAACAGGACCCTGATGAATAACATTTCAGGTAATTTGTTTTAATGTAATGATTATGATCGAGTTAATTGGCATACAAAATCTGTGAAATAATTAGCAAAATATGTGAATTTTTTACTTTCCAGGAATTACACTTTCAATTGGGTGCAAGGCAAACCAAAGAATAAGAATTCTTTGTCGTTAATTCAATTAGCAATTACAGTTATGATATCATTCTGATCATGTATAACATTAGCTTTGGAGGGATATGAAATTAATATGAAACATAATAAACATAATATTAGTTTTTCATTCAAAAGATAGAATAGTGTGATACTTACCCATACAGGTACATGATAGCAACAAAGGCTCCAATGTTTGTGATGGAGATGAAAGCTTGGTACTCAAATATCTTGAGAATAATCAAGACCAGACCAAGGGAGACTGTGTATTGGAGCTATGAGAGAAAACAAGAGACAGAGGGTGAGAATTGGTTTGATATAATTCAGATTCATTTCAATTCCATCTAACAAATTACCTTAAAAATGATCACACTTAAACCAAAAGAAAATATTATCTAGCGTTGAGAGAGAGTTGGTTTGATTTAATTTATTTTCAGTTCAATTACTTTTTATAACAAAACGCCATACCAAGATGAACTGTGTATTGGAGCTATGAGAGAAAACAAGAGACAGAGAGAGTGAGAACTGGTTTGATATAGTTAAGATTTATTTTCAATTCCATCTAACAAATTACCTATACAATAATTAAACTTAAAACAATATAAACTGATGTCTAGTGAGGAGAAATAATTGGTATGATTTTATTTAGATTCAATTCAATTTCATAAACAAAACACCTAACAATTAATTGAATTTAAACCAACAGAAATAGATGATAAGAGACAGAGAGAGAGAGAGAAGCAGGAAATTTGATCGTATATTTTGATATTTGAATTATGAAAATTCTCTACATCATAATCACAAATCAGACACACATCTGATGTAAAGTATATCGGAACCACGCTCATCACCTTGATTTTATAACATTGAAATACACTGAAGTTTGTATGCATTCCTATTTGTGCCAATACAAATTTGCAAAATATATACCCATTGCCTATGGGAATCTGGTGGGCAATGTATTAACTCTATGGGGATCTCAACATTAGTAGGGAGCAGGATTAGTGGAAATTATTTATGTATGAACGTACCATATCCCAAAGCAAGTTTGTAAGCCAATTTGTTGGTTTATGAGGAACATCGCAAATTAGGGCAGACAATGAGTTGCAAATTTTAATACAAATAAATCTGTTTTCATAATATGTACATGTATGTAAATTAAAAACTTACCATATCCCAAAGCAGGTTTGTAAGCCAATAGGTGATGGTGCCGACCCCCGACACGTAGTGCAGTCGCTTGGAGCCGTTGGTCCGTTCGTTGATGAGGAACATCGAAAATTACGGCAGACAATGAGTTGCAAATTTTAATACAAATAAATCTGTTTTCATAATATGTACATGTATGTAAATTAAAAACTTACCATATCCCAAAGCAGGTTTGTAAGCCAATAGGTGATGGTGCCGACTCCCGACACGTAGTGCAGTCGCTTGGAGCCGTTGTTCCGTTCGTTGATGAGGAACATCGCAAATGAAGGAGGGATGAGAGCAAATGCCGCCATCACGACGAACACAATGCCAAACATCTTCCCTGCTTCTAGCCAGCTGCATCACAACAAAAAGTTTGCAAATACAAATGAATGGACATGAAAATGAGTACCGGAGAAGTTGATAACATATTCCATACTTAAGTTTGATGCAGTTTAAAGGTCGATGTTTCAGAATATTGTATCAACATCTTGTCTCAAACAAAGAATAATATGTTTAGAACGGGTAATGGCAACAATATGTTGATTGGTTTTACGTTACTTTACAGAGCAAATTTTGAAAAAATAATCAGTTCAATATTTATAATTTACAATAAATATATAATTATAAGATACGTATTTATATTACAGACAAAAATACATCTTGATATTAATAAAACAATAGCAGAATTGACAAAAGGGGCTAACAAATTAGCACAATGCTAGTCGAGATTAGCCCCAATAAAAATAAGTTACACAAACAAAAGAAGTACATTTTCCGTGAATGCACTTATTTACACTATGTGCACAAATTGAAATAGTATCTATCACAACCTAAAATGAGTTATTTGTCATTAATTACTGAACTTGTTCTAATCATTCTAATCATGACTAACACAATGCCAAAATATCTTCCCTGCTTCTAACCAGCTATGCCCAGCTCGATTATTATAACAAAGTTTGCACAGACAAATGGACATGAAGTATAGTACCAGAAATTGAGAAAGGTATTCTTTAAGTTTGCTGCAACTTGATAGTTGATGTTTCAAAATAGTGTACAATAATCTTCGACTTAGACCAGGTAGTAAGAACAACATGCCAGTTCATTTTAATTTTCTTTATAGATCTGATAAATAAATCTTATTATTTTTTCCTTTATAATATTCATTAATATTTTCATGAAAACATATATTTTGATTGAAAATGTACTTTTTAACACTAAAGTGTGTGGTCAGGTTTTCAATCTATAATACAACATCTGATTCTAGACAAATAACTTTCCATTTTTTACACAAATGTAATAAAAACATTGATTTAACTCACATGTTTCCACCAAGTTCTCCTTTAGATAGTTGCAGTGGATGGTTGTAAGCTGTGATGCCTGTGACCAAATAGTGAAACAGAAAAGTTGAAGTTGTGAAAATGAATGTATGAGTATTATGCACATGTACTTGAATGCATGGAACATGTAATTCACTTGAATTATGTGTATGTAAAAGTTTGTTTAAAATCTAAGATTTGGGATTTTGGTATTTTTGAAACAATATGTGTATACTGTGTATAAGTTAAAAGTTTGTGTAAAATATGAGATTTGGGAATTTGTTGTAATAAGCGTATCTTTAAGTTTACCCATATAGTTTATTATACTACATATTGTTAAACTTGTAATAACGTAAAAAACATATCTTACCATACTGTGATGAGTTTCCACTGACAGATGCTCGCAAAATAACATTGTTCATTGTGTTGAGGAACGTTGGCAGGGCGTGGAAGACTCGGTTGTTGAACCACGCCTGAACAGGAAAGAACACATAAACAAATATTACCAGATAAAAAAACCATTGTACTATTGTAGAAATGCATTCTTTTCCTTTTCTTTTCTTTTTTACCTGTTTGCTTCTGGCTGACTGTCACTTTATTGCACAGGCAATTTATTTATCAGATATATGTTTTTCTCCATCTTAAAATACACTGTACATAATATATGTACTGTATCTACTTTAGATATGAAAAGAGTACAAAATCCAACGTTTGAAGTCTAATAATAATAATAGTACACAGTTTATATATAGCGCGTAACACATTGCAAATGCACGTCCATATGCACTTGTATTATTAACCTGGTCTTATTGGTATAGTTCAAATCCAACCAAATATTTTGCTCACCATCTCAACTCCCCGAGGTGCATATTAGCCCAACCAGGTACCCATTTAATCTCCTGGGTAAAGAGCAGGAATATGGATTAAATGTCTTGCTGTAGGACATAAATGATGGGACATCGACCGGGTTTGAACCCACAACCTCTAGATTTGAAGTCAAACGTCCATCCGATCATGCCACACCGTCCCCACGGTCTAAATCTAACTTATGTTGCAGTCCCACCTCCCCCTTGGAACATTGCTGTTAGGGCAACATAAAGCAAATTTATAAAAGATGATTTTACGCCGCTGTAAAACCCCATAATACGCAGGCAGCATAAAGCCGCGGAACAGCCACAGAATAGTTAGTGATTAGCCACATCAGACACTCAACCACTCTCATAACTGTAAAAAAAAAGCCATGTCAGTCCGTGACTGGTTTTACAGGAAGGTGTGACTGGGTGCATAAGCAATTACAGTACCAACATCACTATATCGGTTTAGAATTTTGTGCAAGACAAGGGTGTTCACTTCTTTAATTAAATGTAACTTTTTTTTCGTAGACTTTCAGTTTGTAAGAAGCAGGATAAAATTCATGCATAAAGTGTACATACCTTGCTGTATGTCAGTGTGCTATTGCCATCGTCAACATCAAACCAGCTCATGCCACCAAATCTATGAAGGAAGAATATGGAATTAATATGAGAATTAAACAGATGATAATAATAATAAGTTTGATTTACTGTATATAGCACCTATCAAGAAATAATATCATCACTAAGCGCTTTACACTATTATTACCCCGGTCATAGGATACAATGCAAACCAGCACACATGTGTGCATCATCTCCACTCCCTGGAGAGCATTCTGTGATATGTTATTGATAGTATTATCGATAGTGAGTATTTGTTTAATATATTAAAATTTAGATAGTAAATGAGTTATGAAATTCAATTGCAACGTGCATGTCACATTAAAAAAATAGCGAATGCAGTACCAACCTTGAATCTCGATAATAGATATCGCTCTTTATCTACTTTTAGTGGGATATCTTGTAGTATAATACCAGAAACACCAAACAAACGCTATAAAGATCAAGAGTAACACAGTACAACCTTGAATCTCGATAAACCATCTGCATATGGATCAGATATCTCTATTTGTCTTCTTTCAGTGAGACATCTTGTAGTGTTATCTCAGAAACACCCAAAACTATATTCATAATGATAAAATGCAGTGCATGAGGAACCTTGAATCTCGATAATCCGACATATCTTGTAGCGTAATCCCCAAAACACCAACCAAACACTACATGTACATGTATAAGGATAGAAAGTTGCACGGTACCAACTATCCGAAACACCAAACAAACACTAAAACGATCATGAATAGCGCAGTACCAACCTTGAGTCTCGATAAACCATTCGCATATACACGTAGATCAGATATCACTCGTTGTCTTCTTTCAGCGAGATATCTTGTAGCGTAATCCCTGAATTACCGAACAAACACTTAACACTTTGATTGCCAGGGATTCTCCAGCTCTATTGCATTTGGATGTATTGTGTGGTTCAAATATGTTACATTGTTACTTAAGGAGTTAAACAATAACAAAGTAGCTTCAAACTAACCTTGAATCGCGATAATCCAGCTGTGTATCGATCAGGTATCTCCCTGTGTCTTCTTTCAGCGAGATGTCTTGTAGCGTAATCCCAGAGTCTGTGAGCCACTTGATTGGGTCGGCGCCGCCCGCATCGTTGCTACATTCCAGACCGAAACCAGAATCGGTGCAGCGGCATTTGTCGCTGGGCACCGCGACCTGGTCACGAAGGAACTGTTCGCTGTAGCCCATCGGCATCGGGAAGTTTGAATCCGTGCATGGGTAGAGGTCCCTAAAATAGAATAATCACAATAAACAATAATACACCATTTTTATATGGTTAACCTGGTCCGGTGAAAATTAGCCTGGTGCACCTATTATGGTTGCCTGTGGCTAGTATGCTCTCCGGGGAGTTCAGAATGTATACAAGGTAATTGTGCGGGTCTGAATTGTACCAAGTGGTAATGAAAGTGCTTAGAGGCTGTTCTGCATTAGGCGCTATACAATTATGTTATATTATCATTATTATATCATTATTATATAGTCATAGTACATACACATCAGGTTCACGTTTTGCATACTTTTGTAGCAAGTGTTAGGTTAACACCACATGAATTACCTACCGCTAAATCACGATATAAAGTCACAGTTTTTCAAGCAATAGATCATAGATGTGACTAATCACAAACTTTATGCAACATTTTTACATTCGAAGCCTACATTTATTCAAAATTTAAAGTGTATGTAACAAGAGTAAGTCCCAGGGGGGGGGGGGTGGGGGGGGGGGGGGGGTAAGTCCTGACGTCATACAACATGCACATATTACATAAACACGAAATGTCAAACACGACTGAGTGAGACTTACATTTGGTCTGCGTCTGCCATACATGTCGTGCCTAACTCTGGTTCGTTGATGAGGGCGCTCTTCATTCTCATACCCATCTCACTCTCTGCTTCGTTGCTGTATTTCGAAATTAAACAAAAAGGGAAAGAGTGGGAATTAGCAACGCTCAAGATTTCATTACAAAGCAGCAGGTTATCACCGAGGGGTCAAGAACATTTGGAAATCTTTTTCCATGTCTTTGAGTTGAACAGTTTATTGAATGAAAAGACAATGGGATAGTAATTTGTCATTTTAATTGGCACACCGATTCTGATGTATGAATATATATATATATATATATATAAACGCCCTACACTATCAACTACAAAATAAATTCATGGTTAATTCAAATTTCAGGGACATTTGCAAATCACATGAGCTCCAAGAAACCGACAATATGAATTTGCCAGAATTCAAAGTATGTAAGGAAACAAACAATATTTGACTCAAGAAATATTATAAAAACAAACTTGAAAAGGACTGGGTTGTTGAACCCCAGGTCGAAAAAAAAGGAGTTGAAACCAGTTGAAACCAGTTGGGAATTCAACTGGTTTTTTACTGGTTTTAACTGGCATCAAACGGTAGCAGTTAAAATTCCCGGTTCCCAGTAAACATAAATGGACAGGTGCAGCAGACCAGTTAAAACCAATAGAAATACCAGTTGAAACCAATTCAAAATACCAGTTGAAACCAACTACTTTAACTGGTCCTCATGTACTGGTTAATACCACTACTGGTTTCTTAATGGTTTAATTGGGTTTCTTTACTGGTCAGCCTAACTGGGTTCTTACTGGATTCTTACTGGTTGTTCCAGTTGATTCCAGTTGATTCCAGTGTACCAATTTCTATATTGAAACCAGTTGGTATCAACTGGCACCAGTTGGCAACTAATTTTCAACTGTTTTTTCGACCTGGGACATGGCAGGCGTAAGCTGCAGTTCATTTTCGTGATCAATCTTGTTCAGAGATATTGGCCCGTATTCACAAAGGAGGTTTGTACAAACCATGGTTCAAACCGAGGTTTACATCTATGGAATGCCAATTGTAAACTGATGGAGAGAGAATGTAAATTCCTTACTTGTTAACAATGTTGATGGTACACATTCTCTCTCCATCAGTTTACAATTGGCATTCCATAGATGTAAACCTCGGTTTGAACCATGGTTTGTACAAACCTCCTTTGTGAATACGGGCCATAGACAATGACAGCAATTATGTCCAGACAAAAAAATTCCAAGCAATTACATAAACCATTTATAAGAATTTATATTAAGTAATAAAACCAACCTGAAGAACACGTAGCTATCCGGGGTGTTGAACATGGCGGGCGTGAGCTGCAGTTCGGCTTCGCGGTCAATGTCATTCAGCTGCGAGAAACCGATGGCAAGCGCGATCATGACGACGGGCATGATGATGGTCCAGATGATGCCGCGCCAGTCACGGCGCACGAAGTGCAGACGCTTGATCAGCATGCCCCACACATTGAGGAGAGCTGATGAGGAAATTAATAGTTTTCATCGAGTTAAATGGGCTGATAAACAACAACCAATACAAGTTTTGTTAGTTTTACTACTACTACTTCTATTTTACAAATCCATGCATTTTACCATTTATGATTCATTCAATGACAGGGAATGCCTTTTATAATCATTATCGATATTGACAATAAAAGTGCAGTCGCTTGATCAGCATGCCCCACACATTGAGGAGAGCTGATGAGGAAAATAAAAGGTTTACTAAATTAAAGGGTTTATTTCTAATCGCCTATACAATAAAAATACTAGTAAACATTGATAAATCATTACCTTTCAATCAGTTTATGATATTAGTAATACATTTAGAGAAAGATTATCCCGTTAGGATAAAAGATAAGTCTTTTATAAATTGCATAATTTTCTCAGGAGATGAAATATTTCAGTGAAAAGGTCATATTGTTCCTGTTTGTATTATTTGATTCAATGTGCTGTGGTACTTAACTTTGATTAAAAAGCTTCAATGTGAAGTTTGCATTTGATTCGAATTACATATTCGTTTCTATTAAAAAAGGGTTTAAATTTTACAAATGCACTAAACTAGCTGAAAGGAGATGTTCTTCTACTAGATACATGTACATTACCGTGTGTGTTTACTGTTTATCTACCACTTGACATCGTATTATTACAAGCAAGTGGGATAAAGGATAAAGGAATAAACAGCTTTCTAACTAACCAGTTGAAAAAATTAAAATCAGATTTTACATGTCCAAAGAGAGCAGGAGAGCTATTTGCAAAATAGATGTTTAGATACTGGTTATGCATTTGATACTGACAAGGAAAATGAAAATCAAAGATAAAATAGCCATTCTTTTGCAATAATGGTGGATTAATATATCACAACTGACAGGTTTAATTATAAATAATATAAATACATAAAATAATGCTTATTCTATTTAATGTTCAATCAGCATCCATCAAGCTGAGTAGCAACTAGATCGGTAGGTTTTTTTTTTGTTTACCAAGGTTTTAATTTCAACTTAAATTTAAATTGGATTAAAAATTATGGTAGGCAAGTTATAGTCTTGGAATAAAACATAATTCAAAAACTAAAGAAAATGCAAATATTTACGAGTTTTACATTTCTAATCAAGAACAGAAAATGTCCTTCATAAATGAAAATATGGATGATTTTGTACAAAATATCACTTTACATAATGTTATGTCTTGATTAATAGATTTAACTTAAAAATCTGTATGAAATACCCCTGGTGGATAGAGTGGCATGTACATATAGAATTTAATTGAATTAAATTGAATTCACATTTATTTATAAATTTGCCATTTAAAGAATTACAAAGAAGATTTTAATTAACCCATTCAGGACTGGTCCCGAAAATATTTGGGCTTTTGTCTATGGAGAATACATGTTGTAGCAAAATCAGTCCATCCTGAACGGGTTAATATGGTTTGAGAAGGCAGAGTGACCCCTATATAAGAAAATAAATATATGATAATACATTACAATAAAAAAGCATAAATAATCTCACAGTATACAATTAATAAGTCAATGAATGAAATATTATTTAATAAATAAAACTAGAAAGGACATATACAATGTAACTAGGAAAACCAGCAAGACAAACTAACTAAAAACAGCACCTCAAATATGCAGTTGGCTTGCGGTTGCACCATGTAAGAAGGGAGGATTGGAGAGTCCTGAGGAGGTCTGGTAGTATTCTTTCTTTTGTAGTCCTAAAACGGAATGTGGTAGTCCTTGGAATGACTGTTGGCATTCTTTCATGAGCTTGTAGTTCTAATAAGAACTACAGCGCTGGTATGGTGATATATGTAGTTAGGAGAGAATGGGTGGTACGAGGGGCTAGAAATTTCAAACGGGTTTACTATTTTTCTTCCATCCAAGATAGTCCTTTCCAGAACTACCACAGTCCTTTATTATCTTTAAAGTACCACCCAAGAAAGATTACCAACAGTCCTTCTCAGGACTCTCCAATCCCTCCCTTCTCACATGGTGCAACCGCAGGCCAACTGCATATCTACACCACCATAGAAGTTGATACTTACAAGCAGCATATAACACTTCTAATATACGTGATAATTAGGCCAAACAAAGGAAAAACAAACTATTTTACTGTTTTTATAAGGTTGTATGACTATTCTAAAAAATAGAGTTCAATAATTAAATGGTTAAACACTATATTTTTTCTTAAAATCATCATAATGGATAAATATTAAATGAGCAGGTACTTCATTATTTCATATGTTTTTGTTGTTGTTAATTATTGATTTAAAACATGACATGTTCAAAAAAAGATTGGCTAAATATGAAAGAGGTTTTTAGTATTTCAGAATAAGTAATACAGTAATTAGCAATAGCAGGAGGTAGCATATTGTGTTTATATTTAAACATAAATATAATGTACCAGTTTTTATAAGTAATCATATCATATAAAGGTACAGTACATGTACATTATCTAGGCGTTTAGATAATACATCATTGTTTCCTTTCTGAAGGTAAATACCAAACTATTTATGGGCACCACCCGTTATACAACGAATAGCAAGCTAATACAAACAAAGACTACGGTCGATTGAGTCAAAAGCTTTGCTCAATCCACATACATGCCCAAGGCTTTTTTCATCACAATGAATTAAGCAATTCTGATGCATATAAAAGTGCTAATCCAATAAAAACTGACTACAACAAAGTAGTGTTTATTGGTAGTTACTACATATAATTCAAAACTAAGATGAATCATTATAAAGCATAATTTTATAGAAGACACATTTTGTCTATAAATGACAAGCATCTTTACCTCGGTTTCCGGAACTCTCCTCTTGCAGTAGTTCGAGAGAATCTTAATTTAGGAATTATTTTCAAACGATTAATAGATGAAAGAAAGATAAATATAGCAGGAAAAAAGGAAGAGGATAGAAAGAAAAGAAGGAGGAGAAAAAGTGAGAGGATGAAGAGACAGCAAAGGTAAATGGGGGGAGACAGAAAAATGTGAACATTAAACAAAGATGAATAGATGAAAGAAAGAGAAATAATGCCGGAAAAATAGAAGAGGAAGAAAATGAAGAAGGGAGGAAAGAGAGAGATGATGAACATATAACAAGGGTTAAAGGGATGAAAAAGAGGGAGTTGGAGACACACAAATGTGAACATTACAAGAAAAGATTAATAGATGAAAGAAAGAGAAATAAAGCAGGAGAAATACAAAATAGGAGGAGAAGGAGAGAGAGGATGAACAGGAAGAAGAGGGAAACAAAAATGTGAAGATTACAGGAAAAATGAATAGATGAAAGAGAAATATAGCGGGCGAAAAGAAGACGGATGAGAAATAAAAGGAGGAGGAGAAAGAGAGAGAGAGGATGAATATATAACAAAGGTTAAAACAAGGGGAGTGGGATACACAGAAATGTGAACATAACAAGAAAAGATTAATAGATTAAAGAAAGAGAATGAAAGAGGTATAGAATGAAAGAGGTATAGAATGAAAAGAAAGAGGAAGAAGGATAAAGAGAGAGATGATGAACAGATAACAAAGGTAAAAGGGATAACAACAAGGGGGAGTGGGATACACAGAAATGTGAACATTACAAGAAAGATGAATGGATGAAAGAATGAGAAACATAGCAGGAAAAAAGAAAGAGGAAGGGAATGAAAAGAAGGAGGAAGGAGGATAAAGAGAGAGATGATGAACATACAACAAAGGTGAAACGGGATAACAAGAAGAGGGAGTGGGAGACACAAAAATGTGAACATTTAACAAAAAGATGAATAGATGAAAGAAAGAGAAATAAAGCAAGAAAAGTGAGAGAGGTAGAGAATGAAAAGAAGGAGGAAGAAGGATAAAGAAAGAGAGGATGAACAGATAACAAAGGTTAAAAGGGATAACAAGAAGAGGGAGGGGGAGACACGGGAATAGAACATAACAAAATATTAATAACAAAAGAAAGAAGGGATTGAAGGAAAGGAGAAGAAAAGGGAAAGAAGGTGAATAGAAAAAAGAACACAGAAGTAGAACCAAAGAACAAGAAAAAAGGGCAGAATATACAAAAACAAGAGAGAAGAGAAGAAACAACATTTTAATCACGCACAATCATCAATTAATATATTAGTTCTACATGCTTATTCCACCAATGAACAAAATGGTATTCCATGCGCATACCCTGAAACATCATTTGTAAATTAACACATACATTTTCAATACAAGCAACCCATTAGACACCAGCACCAAATAATGAAATAACCATACTAAACCAAATCCAAATGAAAAATCACCCATAAGCAAATAAGTATCATATATGCACCTATAAGCAAATAAGTATCAAACATGATTATCCCCTGAAACCATTGGCAAACTAACAAAGTAACATTTTACATCAACATATTCAATGTAAGATACACCACAGTACCCAGCGTAATGAAGCCTATGGATGAAAAAAGGAGGGTTAATACATACCATGGAACCATGTATGCATTTGCAAACCCATACATTTCAGGCTAAATAATTAAATGAAAGCAACCCCTTATGTACCTATATGAAATATAAAACATATATATGTATTCCTTGTTGCCACGTGTATTATATATAATACCTGCATACATGTAGGTATATTGTACAAGACTTACGAGTCCATGGGCAGCAACAGTAAAAAAATGCTCTTCATTCCACAAAAACATGCATTTACATGCAGTGATGTACATTATATTGACATACTGATAAATAAATAAACTGAAGCCGTAGTACATATAAAAATCCATGAGCTGCAAATAAACACACGTGGGTTAACAATTGTAACTGTTAAAGGAAACGCAACCCCCGCAAAATTGAATGATTTAATACTGCATTCAAATTTTAAACATGGACAAATTAAAATTAGTGTGTACTAAGTGAATACCAACTATTACAAAAATATAGTGACAAGATCTGAACAATCCATTCATGCAAATAAAAAAAAGAGAGACAAAATATATTTCAGTAGTTACCTGAAGAAAACCCGCTGGCCAGATCAAACTCATGTTGAGACTGACGTTGGCTCCAGTTGCCGCTGTTGACTGTGTTGGTAGACCCTCCCTCCAATGATCTATCTGTGGACACTTTCAGGAAGACCTGTTTAGAGTGGAGAAATTGATGATAGAAGTATAAATTAAGGTTATATTCAGTGTGATATTTATCAACAATATAAACAAAATTAAGTATAAAACACTGGCCTAGGAAAAACCCACTGGCCAGATCAAACTCATGTTGAGACTGTCATTTGGTCCAGTTACCACTGCTGACTGTGTTGGTAGACACTTCCTACAAAGATCTATCTGTGGACACTTTCAGGAAGACCTGTTTAGATTTGAGAAATTGATAATAATAATGTTATATTCAGCACCTAATATAAAGCATACTAGGTGTTTCAGGAATCATAATAACGTGTTAATCTAATATCGACCTCTTTTAATAGTGTAGTATCAATGATGCCTTAACTCCTGATGTATGGCTCCTGGGACCCGTTGCAGAACGAGATACAATCGATTGTAAGCTATAATTAATTGTAAGTCAGATCATGTGTTCTAAATGCACAATTTTCTGACTTACAATCGATTGTATCTCTTTCTGCAATGGGGCCTTGGTCTTGGAACAGCCTTGATAAGTGTTCCAGTAAGCATAACAACTACAGTCAAACCTTAAGTATTTAGAAGTTACCTGTCTACATTGGCCACTTTCCCTGATCCCCTTGGATGGTCACCATACACAGGTTTCACTGTACCTACCTCTTTCATTGTAGTGTCAGCGATGCCGTAACTCCTGATGTGCAGCTCGCCCATGCTTTGGTCCAGGTCTCGGAACAGCTTTGGGATCTGTTACAGTGTTCCAGTAACCATATCAACTAGTTAATCTAATACCTACCTCTTTCATTGTAGTGTCAGCGATGCCGTAACTCCTGATGTGCAGTTCCCCCATGCTTTGGTCCAGGTCTTGGAACAGCCTTGGGAACTGTTCTCGCTCTTCGGCCTCGGCGGGAAGCGAGTAGATAAGTTCAGTCCCGATGTCATCTTGGAGTCTAGCTTGGGGAAGGCGAGCCTGAATGAACTCTGTCACTTGGCTCGTGTCGCAGAGTGCGCCTGAGAGTTTCATGTATGGGAAAGTATTGAAATAATATTCACTGTGTACTAATTTACTTGTTTCTATTTGGAGCCTCATAAAATGTTTTCTTTCACTGATATAATACACCAGCCTGACAACCTTATAATTAAACAAAAATATATTACAGGAAAGGAAGATCCAATTACATTAGGGATTCGTTCTTGACTAGAAAAGTAGTTCAACGGTAAACATAATTATGTTACAATTACATGTTTATATAATGAACATTCCTTACACACACAAACATCACACTCGGGTCTTTTTACATGCAGATGAATGGACATGGACAGTCGGACAGACATGATTTGGGATACATTCTTGACTACCAAAGTAGATCAACTGTGAATATAATGTTACAATTACATATAAAGAAGCATGTTTATATAATGAACATTCCTTACACACACACACACACACAACACACTGGGGTCTTTTTTATGGACAGATGAATGGACATGGACAGTGGGACAGACACAATTTTGGATTGCTTATTCTTGCTTCCACTTTTAGCGGGCAAGACAAAAACATTTAATACTTTTAATTAACTCCTTACCAGCATCTGTGGCAATGCCACTTGAAGAGCTGCCGTGGTCACTGAACTCATTCGACTTCGCTGTATCGTAAATGTTCGGCACGGCCGAAAGTTTCGGCGGTGAAGCACCAACATTTACTGGTGGAGCCACTTTGCGCTGGTTGGTCGGACTGCTCGTTCCGCTGGGCAGCTCCTTGGCGAGTCGGAGACGGTATCCAGAGCTGAAGCGGGATTTGAGGAAAGCGGGTGAGCCACAGCAGCGGAGGTGTCCGCGGTCCAGGATGGCGATCCGGTCGGCGAGGATGTCTGCTTCATCCATAAAGTGGGTGCAGAGCACGATCGTGCGACCTACAAAGTAGTTTTTTCCGGTAATAATCAATTAAGTTTTCATGTAAAAGTCTCTGTAATAAATGCAACTTCATCTTCATAGGGAAAATTGAGCAGAAAATGGAATAAAGAAAATGAGAAAATACATAAGCTTTCCCCCTGAATTGCTAGAAGCTCTTATGGTGGCAGTTACTTCACAGGAACATTTTTATTTTCTTCATGGGAACGCCTCCCATTCAAGAGTCTTCAGTCTCGGGTTCGATTCCCGGCGAAGCCTATTTTTCTTTGCTCATTGTAATCATTTAAAACATTTCTAGTCAGTTTGCTTTATGTTTGAAATTAGGAACCTTTTGTAATACAGTGCTGGTCAAGAACTATTGAAACTTCAACAATATAAGAAGTGACTGATATGATTTACAGACTGTAGTTGAATGCTGCCATTTTGGATGGAACTTTGGGCTTACCTTTAGCTTTTTTAATTTAATGATTTTTTTATTAGGTTTTGACATTAACGTATTTTCTGATACTATTTCTACAATAGAAAATCAATTAGTTGTGCCAATAAGATGTTATTCTCAAACAATACCTGTCTTGTGCTTCATAATCAAGTTCCAGATGGCTCGTCGGGCCTGTGGGTCCACCCCACTCGTCGGTTCATCCAGTATCACGATGCTGGAGTTGCCTACCATTGCCATGGCGACAGAAAGCTTTCTCTTCATCCCGCCTGAGAGTGTCCTGACCCTCTGCTCGGATTGATTGAGCAAACCAACATCTTCAAGTAGTCTACAATCAATGAAATAAACAAATCCAGTTAAAGGGATCTAGGAACTTTGTTGACATGTGCATACATTGAAGAAGGGTTGATAAAACATGTATTTCTGTAATCTGATATACATGTCTACTGAAAGATGTGTACAAATTACATGGGAAATTAATATAATTTGACCGAGTAATGAGCATAAAGGCAATATGATATTTGCTAATTTATTGCACTAACTTTGTACACAGTTGACATTAGCCAGTGGAGAATTAAACATCTGACCACTTCAATCGAAAATATCTTTCTAACGAAAGGGAGATTCAGAAAACTGGAACCTGTTCCATGCTTGTATTGGTAATACAAATGCAATGTATGTGAGATCTGCCAGAGTTTAATTAAGTTTTGTGGATTTGGACTATGTTATTAGATCCCTTTAAGATGCAAGCAGATGTAGGTACATCACACGTTCACATATTCTCAATAGACCCCAGCCTGTGATAACTGGAGCAACATCCTTTGCAAGTTTAAGTTCTACATTTGCATCCCAAAGTCAACCCAATTAATACCCTCCTTTTGCTGCAGCAAGCCTTTCCTATTTAACAAATTAGGAATTTGTTTGTGTTGGACCAACCAGCTCCAAAACTGTATTCAGCTACAGTATATCTGGTTAAATTAAGATAAAAGATGGAATATCACATACTCAATCAGAATTAGCCAGTGGTATTTGCCATATTCAAATGAGTATCATTTATCATCATCATTATATGCGTAGGTTCATGTGTTTGCACAAATTCATTGGACAAATTTTAAATGCTATTACTACTACTTATAATAACAAATTCAATTTATAACTGTAGCACTTATAATGAATTATCTATGCGCTTTACTTACTTCACATCTACCTCTGATAATGCTAGCTTTTTATAGCTCAATCCATATTACAAAATACAGTCAATTACTATTATAAAACCACTTTGAGTTTCAGCATTGTAATTGGCTCATTTCAGTCATGTGATCATTCATTAAAAAGGTGATATGGCATGATTGTATTTAAAGAACACAACAAAAAGTGGCACGCTAAATGGCGACCATCAACCTTGTTTACATCTCAGTTGTGTATCATTTACATAAATAACAAGTATGCTAACTGTTTTTTAGGGGTATTATATTGCTGGTCTTTACATACTGTTGGTCTTTCTATACAGGTGGATGGTAAGACATTTTGACTGTGTCACAGAAAATAGCATTTTCATAAGCTCTGATGTGTGCAATTCAGATCAAAATTCTGTATTAGGATCAAGTACCAAGAAAATCAACACATAGCAAAATGGGAGGGACTTACTCATAGATGTCATCCTCCAGTTTGGTTCCAGAGAGTCCCTTGATGCGACCAGTCACAGCCATGTGTTCCCTTACAGTCAGACTGGAATAAATTGATGAGAAAATAAGAGCAATAATGTAAATAATGTCAGCGGGTGAGAGTGAGAAGGGCATTAAGTACATTTCACAGCCATGTGTTCTCTTATAGTCAGACTGGAATAGATTGATGAGAAAATGAAAGCAATAATGTACACATTACAGTTGTGTGAGAGTGAGAAGGGCGTTAAGTCCACTTTTTGGCTAAATTGATTTACGCATACCATCTTGTGGGTCAGATCATTCTCTATAAGATGCAAAATTTGTTAGATAATAATTATGGAATATTATACTTGGAATGTTCATTAAATATAAATTAGAGCTACATGCCTTTCAAACTTTAAACATTATTATCTAAGAGGTACAGAAAGTGAGTAAGTGTCATTCCCATTTTCAACCGACAATGTAAACATTGTAAACAATGTAAAGTGCCACATCGATTCACATTTAATTGTGTTGTTCATCGATGTACAAAAGTTTTGTGTATCAAAAGCACAAAACATAGTCAAATTCAAATATGACAGAAGTATAAATAAACCAAAGATAAACTCTCATGCAAAACCATGAAACCCTGAACATACATGTTTTAACCCCTTGCCTACGGGAACCGAGTAGGCTATGTACAAAGTCTATGGGGATTTCAGAATCTCGAAGTGTACGGGTTAAATGTATAATTATGCCAATATGAATCTGATTGAATGATACTGTATCTTGCTCAATAGTATTAGATGGATATCTTCCAAATGATATGTACAAAGAAACCAGTTACATGTATGACATTTTGTAACTTACTCATCATAGAGTGCGTTGTGTTGGACGCACACACCCAGGTTCTGGCGTGTCGACCGCTTCTTGTCTGCAACGTTCCTCCCGTTGAGCAGGACCTTGCCTGATGAGGCGCCAAACAGGCCGGTGATGATGTTGCTGTTAGCAAGAAATAGATTTGGAGTAATCATTTCACAAGGAAAGCCTTGGTGTAAGTATACAATACATGTAGGTAAGTGGGTAGAAGAGAAAAATAGCAGTAACAATTCTGCAACTTGACTAAAAAATTGAACACAAAAACAAGCATTTCATACATATTAGTACCTAACAAGAACCCTGATCAACTATAATAAAGACAAGTAATCCGAGAAATAAAACATGAAATAAAAAACTAGATTCACAGAATATAAATGTTTTGAGGAAGTGTGTTTATTTTATTTTCATCACTTATTCTAATAATTTCATGCTTTATTTCCTTCATCTCTCTGGACTATTATTTTGTGGTAACAAACATATATTTTCTCACATTGTTGTTGTTTTGCCAGCTCCGTTGTGACCGAGCAGCGCCGTAACCTGTCCTTCGAAGAAGTTGAGCGTCAGGTTTTCCACAGCGACCTTTTTCTCGCCCAAGCAGCCCCCGTAGGTCTTGGTGAGGTGGAGAATCGCCACCCCTAGGGGGTGCGAGGATGGTTCCTCCTCTACTGCTGAACCTGAGAGGAAAGAATCAAGAGCTATTTTGTTAAGTTCTTCATGTATTTATTTTTTGTTGTGCATTTCATTTTTATTGTTAATTGTAATTGCAGTATAACTTGATGTCAAACACAGGCACTTGCTGCTTCTACAAGGTCCCGGCTGTGATGTACATTGATTGTTTTATTTTTGTATTTTATTTGCCAAATAAATTGAAATTGAAATTGAATATAACATTTAACCCTTAAAGATATATTAATATGACAATATCACAAGATTCACAATCATTTTCACCTTTGTTTGTAATTGGAAGTCAGAAATTATGAGAAGTTGTTTAGGGGGGAATTACTTTTTGGTGTTCGGTTTAGTTGTCAGAATTGTCACCTATCCTTGTCATGAGATCAAATGCTCAATTTAAAATGGTAAAATAAAACTGAATAGTAATTCATAAGATATCATTAATATGACGATATATCAAGATTTACTATAATTTTCACCTTTGTTTGTGATTGGAACGTCAGACTCCGGGTCGAACGCCGAGTTGATGTACTGTGTCATATCCCGTCTCTGCGTTACACTGCAACGACACCAATACTTGGGCTGCAGTGGGAAGTACCATCTGCGAGGCACTCCATATTTGCCTGGAAATTGGAAATACAAAGTAAACATGATTTTAAAGATTGTGAATTATTTATTAACTTGAATGTTCAAAGCAACGAAGATCAACTTTCATTACAATTATAAGACATGTGGATATCTAGTTGAGGTGTAATAGTGATATGGAGATGAACAGGTCTTCATAGTAAATAATCATCAATACATGCAACCATCAAATCATTCATGACTATTTCTTAAAATTGGGCATTCATATTATGTTATACCTACTGAATTCATATCGTTACTCAGGGCACACTCGTGACCTCTTGCTGGAGGGGAGTTTTGTTCTGTTATATCTTCTGTTTTATCTTCTAATTTATTGACATTCTCTACAAACTTTTTGAACTGATAATTTTAATTAGGTTACTAACATTAGAGTGCAGATGTTCCAGCCGATCAAGAAATAGATGACACCGTCTGCAGCCAGCAAGATAAAAACAAGCGCAAGGCTCCTGACCTCTTACTGGAGGGGACTTTTATTCTGTTACATCTTCTGTTTAAACTTTCAATTTATTGACTGTCCATCAAACTATAATTTTTCTCTTTTTCAACTTTGAATTATAAGTGACTTTTACCTGGGACAAGAGTGTGGATGTACCAGCCGATCAAGAAATAGATGACACCGTCGGCAGCCAGCATGATAAGTACGAGAGCAAGACTCGTGACCTCTGTTTGGAGAGGGTTCTCCCAGATGTGAGCCCATTGTGCACCCAGACCCTGCGCCTCAAAATTGCTTAGGATCAGGCAACCCACACTGAATGTGGACGGACAGAAAAGGCCCTGTTTGATATTTTTGGAAAGAGAACAACAAAAATAAAGTCAAGTAATCGATTTCCTTTTCACTGAATTGTGTTCATTCCATGAAGGCAGACATTGTGCCCCTACACCCTGCGCCTCAAAATTGCTCAGGATCAGACAACTCGCACTGAATGTGGACGGACAGAAAAGGTTCTGTTTACATATTTTCGGACAGAAAAAGCAAAATAAAAGTCAATTCATCAATTTCCTTTTCACTGAATTGTGTTCATTTCATGAAGAAAGACAATGAAAGACAATATAGCTTTTATGGTGTTTTATCACGCACTACGACAAAAAAGAAGGAAAAAATGACAGGGATAATACTGCAGGTTTTCATAGTTCATCCTACAGTGGTTCTGAAGCAATCCCAACCAGAAATGGTGCAGCATAATCGAAGCAGCGTAAACATAGGTAGAATAAACATAATATCTCATTTCAAAATTAATTTTAAGTCAAGAGACTTTGGAATGAAAAGACTTCCAAGGACAATATGTTTCAAGAGCTCATCCAAATAGTGGTTCTCAAGCAATCCCAAAAAAGAAATGGTACAGGATGAATGTAAGTAAAGGAAACATATTGACAATAATAGTGGCTTTGATTTGCAAACGAGGTTTGTACAAGCCATGGTTTAAACCATGGTCAACATCTATGGAGTGCCATTTGTAAACTGATAGAGAAAGAATGTAAACTCCTATACTTGTTAACAATGTTGATGGTACACATGTACTAAATGCACCAAATAAACGTTTGTCTCTTCAGATGGTGAAATTTGCTGGTTAGCAAGCAATATTAACAGTCATATCATTAGAAATTAGAAATTGTTTTACTTGTATACGAGCATCACTCTATAGATGTAGACCATGGTTTGTACAAACCTCCTTTGTGAATCTGGGCCAATATCTCCTTTAAAATTTTTAATTTAAGTCAAGACACTTATGTGACTTTGCAATAAAAAAAACTTACAAGGACAATAGGTTTCCAGAGTTCGTCCAGCAGTGATTGTGAAGCAATTGCAGCCAGGTATGGCAAGTACAGCATGATGTAGATCAACATGCTTGCCAAGGCGGCCATGTTGGCTCTCTGGAAAAACGCACTTGCCATATACCTACATGTACATGTATGCAAAAAAATAAAAAATATCAGATAATGCCAACATTATTTATGTGGATTGGGGCTTTATAATATTATGACAATTATTGATCAATTTTCTTAGTCGAAATAACTTAAATATAATAACACTGTATGACACGGGTGTCTACGGACAGATGTGTGCACGTAATACATATACATGTACATGTATATGTACTATCATTATTAGTTATGATGCAATTATTAGTTATGAATACAATCCCATCCTATGTTATGTAACTTCAGTGTCATAATTACATACATCATGAATACAAAACTTCAACAAAATGTTCTTATTAGTTGTTTGGCAATACTATCAACTAAAACATTACTAGAGGTCAATTTTCTTCTGATTGCATTAATACTAAATTGATTGATCATATGATCAACTGATAATTGATCATACAATTAATTGTATGTATTCATGTTTACAGGGACCAGGACTTTTAGTTTCTCTAATTTTAATTAATCAATTGAATGATTGTAAATTGAATTGTATAACTAATATGTTATAGCGTCTATGGCCTCGTTGCAGAAAGAGATACAATCGATTGTAAGTTGCAATTGATTGTAAGTCAGAAAAATTGCGCGTTTCAACCAATCAGATTTGCGCATGTAGAACACATGACCTAACTTACAATTAATTGTAACTTACAATCGATTGTATCTCTTTCTGCAACGGGCCCAGGACTTAGCTTCCCCATAGAGTACAGAAGCCATGATGTCATAAACATCTTTTTTTGAAATTTTCAAATTTGAAGTTTTCAGAAAGAACATAGCATATAATGTCCAAATACCGAAAATCAATTGAATTTGTTAAGTATTGGCTGAGATATGCCCGTCCGAATGATTTTTTTGTCAATAGGCAATCAGTGTTAATATAGTGCACTGGTTCATAACTTTATGAACCAGTGCACTATAACACTGATTGCCCATTGAAGTAAAATTCATTCGGATGGGCATATCTCAGCCAATACTAAATATATTCAATTGATTTTCGGTATTTGGATATTATTTCTGATACTCTTTCGAAAAATGAAGTTCAAATTTGAAAATTCTAAAAATAGCTGTTTATGACGTCATAGATGACATCACACTTCACCACTCTATACTGTGTACTTACGAGAACATGATGATTGCGAAGAAGTTGTCGAGGAAGAGGACAAAGACCAGGGACCAGCTGGACTGCGGCAGGATGTTCGCGACCTTAACGATCAGGACTACGATGACGGACAGGAGAATGAGAAGGATCGAGTTGGAGATGAACCACGCCCACCAGTTGACCCCGCCTCCTAGACCCATCACTTTCATTAGCTAATAAAAGGGGGAAGAAAAAAAGAAAAGTATAATGATTTGAATGTTAAAAAAGTAAAAAAATAATAACATTAATGCCAGAAGATTTATTTAAACGGTTTATTTACTGCAATGAAAACAAGTAGGATGGCTAAAAAAAGGGACAAGAAAATAAAAAAAGAGTACATTTAACCCCTTGCCTACGGGAACCGAGTGGGCCATGCGCAAAGTCTAGGGGGATTTTAGAATCTCAAAGGGAACGGGTTAATAAATTGGGTTAATAAAAATCCAACCTACTTTTGTGAGGATCTTTGTTTTGCTTTTGTGTTTGTTTTTGCTGGTCAGGTAAATAACAGGAAGGGTGATAATTGGGCAAAAGACCTCGGCCCCCCCTCCCCCCCCCCCCTCCCTCCTTACCACCTGTGGCTAAAATGTGCCCCTACACCCATACTCTACATCCCGCAGGATCAAACTCTTTAACTGACCTCCTCGATGCCTCGCTCCTTCTCGTAGACAAGTTGGTGCGTCATGACGCCGATGAGGGCCACGAAGCCGAGGGTGACAAACAGGGGGAGGATGATGGCGATCACATTGGAGAACCTGCAGATGAAGAAAAAGTGAAGTTTTTCTTATAAATGTTTACTTTGGGCTTTAGACCTACGTACATAAAAGTTGTTATCATTCCTTTGGTCTTGTTTCAGTTTTTTCGTATTTAAAGGGAGTATCCCTGATTTACAAATCCTCTGAAAGGTTTCCAGTAGCAAGATGGAGATGTGAAATTTTAAATTGAAGAACACTGTAAGTACCGCGAAGCCGAGGGTAACAAACAGGGAAAGGATGATAGCGATCACATTGGAGAACCTGCGCATGTAGATTAGTACATTTTTTCTTTTTTTACTTTGAGTTTTAGACGTGATAAATATTATTCCCATCCCTGTGGTCTTTCTTGTCTTGTTTTTTCCCAATTAAAGTATACATTTATTGATTTTAAATTTGGATTCAGCTTGAATATATATCTCCATATTTCTTATACTATCCTTACCAGTGATATTACAAGTAACTGTTAAAAAACATTGTTACAATGGAATTATCATCAATAAAATAGTGGTAAATTCAATTTAGGTTTGATTTATATCGCCTAATGTGATACAATATCATCTCTAAGCGCTTTACACTATTATTACCCCGGTCATAGGATACAATGCAAACCAGCACACATTGTGTGCACCATCTCCACTCCCTGGGGAGCATTCCGTCCAAGTGGTTCATGGGCATTGAGAAGCTCATTCACATCAAAGGCTTTCACCTCCTACTGGGTCCCCATTTATACACCTGGGTAGAGAGCAGCAATTGAGGATAAGTTGTCTTGCTGAAGGACAAACGTGGTTGGCAGGGTTTGAACTCGGGATCTAACGATTGTAAAGCGCTTGCTATACTTACCCGTCTTTCAGGTAGCATGGATACGGTATGAACTGCAAGTAGACTCCGGGCTGATTTTCGGCATTTTCGTCCGATTGAAGCAAGATCACGCTACTCTCCACCATATCCTGTAGCATGACAAAGCCACGCAAGTACCGCATATCGTAGACAAAATTATTACGAGGCCCCCGTGACTCGTATCTGCAATCGGAAATAAATAAATACAGGAATGACAATTCATTGGTTTCGTGTCAAAACAATTATAAAACTGACATAAATATTGACCCAGTATGTTTGAGTTAAATGCAATTATATATGTAACCGTCAGCTATCTGAAATCTATATATAATGTTTTTGATTCTCTGTTGTGGGTGTATCAACTTGTCAAGCCACATAGGCTTTTACTGATATACCCCGTTTCATTTTGCCACAATTTGTATCTTTACTGAATTTGAATTACAAACCCTAATCCATGCACACCGTTTTTAATGTGGCGTCACAAGGTACATGAAATGCAAGCATGATCAAGGGTCTATTCTGCTTTACAAGTATGTCTCTAGCAGTCCTTTTTGCTCACCTATCTTCCAGCTTATCAGTCGGAGGCATGTTATGCGAATCAATACAAATCTTTTACTTAAACATCCAAAAGAATTTTCTGCATAAATTTCTCAAATAGTCCTTTGCTCACCTATCTTTCAGCTGATCAGTCAGAGGCGTGTTATCCAAATCCATACAAATCTTGTACTTAACTTAAAAAAAAAAAAGTTCTTATTTAATTTCTCTAATAGTCCTTTGCTCACCTATCTTTCAGCTGATCAGTCGGAGGCGTGTTATCCGAATCCATGCGTATCTTGTACTTCACGTGAAACGGCAATACCGTGGCATCAAGTGGCACGTCAAAGGCGAGCGCAGCTAGAAGCGTATTCTGCTTGTCCAGGCTCCTGGCCGCGGCAACCATCGCGGCCTCTGATTCGTAGCCGACAAAGCGGTCAGTGGTAAAGCACGTAGTGAGATTGACGATGAGCTCAGCGAAAAAGTTCAGCGTCTAGGAAGAACAGAAGGTATGGAAAAGGAGTTTTATAACGGAGTAAACAATTGTGACCGGCTATAGCAAAACCCCGCACTTGTCAGTAAAAATCAAAATGTAGATTTTCATATCATTACAAAGGCCTCATCACAAGCGTTCATTTGATGCTTTGTTCTAACTAATTGGTCAATAATTGGTGAAGATATGATTGTTTCAATTTTACAATCATAGGTCTTTTACACACAATGTGTGAACTTAAAATGCCCATTTCTTCACAACATGAATTACCGTCAAGTGCCGGGTTTTGCTATAGACGGTCACAATTATGATTGAGATTCGAGGCCCTTAATTATTTCAACTAATGACTACTTCCACTAATACAGAATATATCTGAAAGAACCTTTGAACTCTTTTAAGTATTTATTTTAGGATCTTCTAGAAGAACATAAAGATTTGCAAAGGAAGTATTAAATAACTGCAATTCGGATTCAAGTACCTAATTTCGACTTAAGAACAATAACACAAATGCGTGAACAGAATATATATAATGAAGATATGAACTATCTCACAAGCAGTAGTTTTAGGTTCATGCAGTATGACAACTAATTGACCCTAATAAAAGGGATCTACATGTAGTATCTTTGTTGACATGTGCAAAAACTAGCAAATGGTTGATAAATTGTGTATTTCTGTTATCTGATCTGATCTGTTCACTGAGTGATGCGTGAACATTCCCTGGTAAATGGATGTCTTATAAAGAGTAGCGAGCGAAAATGCAAAGTAATATTTGCTAGCTCATTCCCCTGATTTTGTACAGTTATAATTATCCAGTTGATAATTACAAGTCTGAACACTTCAATCATACCATGCTGTTCCATGGTTCCATTGGTGAATTTGACGCATCTAATGTTTTTTTTTGTTTTTTTTGGTGTTGAAACAAGTAGTTTTTGGTATAATAGAGTGGTGAAGTGTGATGTCATACAAAATCATTTTTTAGAATTTTCAAATTTGAACTTCATTTTCGGAAAGAGCATGACAAATAATGTCCAAATACCGAAAATCAATTGAATATGTTAAGTATTTGCTGAGATATGCCCATCCGAATGAATTTTACTTCAATAGGCAATCAGTGTTATAGTGCCCTGGTTCATAACTTTATGAACCAGAGCACTATAACACTGATCGCCTATTGACAAAATATTTATTCAGATGGGCATATCTCAGCTAATACTTAACATTTTCAATTGATTTTCGGTATTTGGACATTACTTGTTATGCTCTTTCCGAAAATGAAGTTCAAATTTGAAAATTCTAAAAAGAGATTTTTATGACGTCATAGCTTCTGTACTCTATAGGACATGGTATCATACAAGGTACTTTACCTGCAGCTCCTCAGAGGAAATAGAAGACGCATTTCTGCTAATGAGTGATGTTAGCTCGCTGCTGGCAATACCATACTGCTCTTCAAGGAGCCCCCTCACATAGCTGTTCTCAAGAAGAGTCTAAAATGTGGATGAGAAAAATGGATTTTGAAACTTTCAATAGATGAGCAAGTAATGATACATTTTGGTAGAGATATTCCAGTCTTGAAATAAAGGGAGATAAGGATGGTAATTATATTCTGATTATCGTTGTCATAATAATCTTTATTTCAAACCTTATGTACATTATCATCATCAACATCATTTTGACCATCATCAATACCATTACCATTATCAGCATAAATGTTATCATCATCATCATCATCATCATCATCATCATCATCATCATCACCATCATCATCATCATCATCATCAATCACCATCATCATTTTGACCATCATCATCATCATCATCACCATCATTATCATCATCATCATCATCAACATCTCACTTACATTTGTTGCATCCAGTGCAGTGGAATCCAAAAGTTTGGACAGCTGTTCGCCACTTGATAACCAAACCTCTGCAAATGTCTTGGTCTTGGCAATATTTTCAAACGTCTTGTTGGCCTGTAAAAAGTTATTAAAAGAAAAATGTACAGTCCGATCTGTCAATAAAGACAAATGAAGGAGAATGGAATAGGTGGTCTCTATGATCAGGCGGTGTTTATAGACAAGTTCACTTTTATGTGTATGGCTTCCTAGAGAGTCGATTTTGTTGGTGTTTATATAAAGCGAGTGGTCTTTACAGACAGTTTGGTGCCAGAGCAGGTTTCATTGGATTTCAAATTAAGTACAACTACATTCACAAGTATGCAATGCTCACAAACATGGGTTGCTAAAACAAGATCTATCGTTCATATCAAAAGATAAACATAAAAAAATACATGTTCTGTTAATTACTGCATGAAATACATGTACAGTACATGTATCTAGATTTAAAAAAACAATTCTTTCTGCAGCCCAACAATGCTGTTGTCAAAGAAGAGAATTCTACAAACACATAAGAAGTGATGAGGTAAATAATAATATTTCTAAATGAGTAAGTTGTATACACTTTAGGAACAAAGAATACAGGGATAACTGTTTTAAGACTGTTGTAACTAGGCACCCAGACACTCATTAGTTGTATTTCAACCAATCACTACTTGTCCAATATACCATTAGGTAATTCTGTCGTTAGTTTGATTTCCACCATTGTGGTAATCAACTCGGTCACATTCTTATCAGTTTCTGAGAGTTTTGTCACTACTGTCAACAATCCCAGCTGTGTTTACTGCCCCCGAGCCCCAGTGCTATCACAGAGAGAGGGGCAAGTGATAAGAAAGTGTCAACACCGATACAAATCTCCTGGATGCAGGCTTGAGAGCAGAAAACTCGCACCGCTTGTCAGGCCCTCAGAAGCGGTTTTCAGCAAGCGATAAAATTACGTCATGCCATGCACAAGATAATTGTGCTGATTTGAAATGTGTCCAGCTGACCACACCAGGGGTAATCATGATAATTGTACACCAAGATTTTCAAGCCATGAGAAAGGCCTCATCACAAGCTTTCATTTGATGCGTTCTTCTAAAACATCGGACAATATTTGGCAAAGATAGGATTGTTTCAATTTTACAAACAAAAGTCTTTAACATACATTATGTGAACTTATAAAGCTCATTTCTTCAAAACATGAATTACTGACAAGTGCAGGGTTTTGCTTTATCCAGTCACAATTATCATTGTTATTATTCTATGACTAATGCTCTGTTCATGGTAAATGTTAAAAATGGCATCAGACCCGATCCGGTTATCACTTACCTGTTCAATTATACGTCTGACGGGTGGAATGTCTGGGGAGAAGAGGATTCTGCCCTGGATGATGGGCTTGAGGTACGCCCACACCAGGCGAGAATCAACGTTATCTGGTCCAAGCGAGCTGAAGATGTTCTCACAGAAATCATCTAAATACAGAAAAACAAAGAACAAAAGTTTGTTAAAAGCAATTGCATTGATATAATCAACAATAACTATAATAAACATAACAATGTTAAAATTCCCCAAGCAATAAAGTTTTACTTCATGAAATCAGATAAAAGAACAGTACCATTATTAATAAACACATACTTTTTCCATGACTTTTACCTTCACTGGTTTGTCCAGTGTTGCGCTTGGTTCTGTGATGTTCCTTGCTGGATGCTTCAGCGCTGCGTCGCCGACGTGCCGATTCAGATTGAGAGCCACAGACTATATCCATTGCTGCATCGGAGATCTGGATGTGGAAACGGAAGGATGTACATGTATAGATAATAAGATAATATCATGTATTGGGATAGAGGAGGGTGCTTTTTGTACATCGAAGACAGTCATGTATCAAGTTTAGGGCCTTTGTAAAAATGAAAATGTTTTGGATTATTGACAGATATTCCCAAAATTAGAAATAATGATAATCTGAAAAGTTAGCATCACATCACGCAGCTAGCTCAAGCTAGCTAAACAATGGTATGCAGAACTCAATGTAACCCCTTATTTACTGAACCCCCTGCTCACTCTTACCTATTCCATTCATTACAAGATATCATTTTTGTCAATTTGAGATACTTTTTCTTGAAACTGCTAAAATATACTAAATGATCCCCTATAAGAAGTTAAATAAAAGAAGAAAATTGCAAACACGTACCTCCTGTCCACTGAAATAGCCGGCGTTTGCAACTTCTCTCAGTCTGTCCGCAGCAGGGTCATCACCGATGCTGGAGAGAGCATTTTCCAGAGTGGGTATCAACATGGAGACCGTCTCCAAGGCGTTTATGGAGCGCATCACGTCACCAACGGTATCATTGCCGATGGTCACGAAGTCGGAGAAATTTGTGCTCACATAACTCTGTTTATCCCAAAACGTAAACAAATTACTTTTTCAGGTTGAAATCAAATATATTTAATTTTCCGACGGTCACCAAGTTGAACAAATTTGCGCTCATGTTACTCTGTTACTAAAACGTGTACAAAGGAAAATTTTAGGCCAAAATTGAATTAATTCAGATACTTAATTGTCCATCGTATCCAAATTTGGATAGTACTTAACAGGACGAATCGGGGATACCGACATAGATTTTCACTTTTTTCACTATGCAAAAATTGTTCTTTTTCTCTGAAAATATCACATATCACTCAAGGGAATCTTACAATGATACTTGCATACGATTAATGAAGTCACAATTATCACTTTTGAAAAATCATTATAAAATTAACGGATCTTGCTAAGTAGTTTTGAGGATTTTGTAATTTAGATTTTTTTAAATTTTAATTTGTAGACAAAATTGATTTTGAAAGGATCATTTTTATAAATAAAATGTAATTTCTTGGTGTTAGTTTCCCTTTGAATGTCTGTTTTTATACAATACTGGGTCACTAGTTGTAAACAATACCGTGAACTTACCAGATCAATAATAGCTGGCACGGCAATAAATGGAAGCGTGATGTCGATGAGTTCTGCGAGTTCATGCCCTGATAAACTACACATCGTATCTGTGAGGGCCACAATGTCGGTATCGTTTGTGAAGAGGAGGAGTTGGGTGAGGTATTCAGGATCGCACAACCTCTCCAAGAATCGCGTCACATCGGAATCCAAGAGCTAAGAGAAATTAGCAAAGGTGAGCCATGGTGTTAAACTTTCATGATTATTGAATAATAATAATGCTTGCTTATATCGCAAAGCTACTATATTTATATACTCTACTGCTCATTTATGCCTACATTTATATTGGTATACACTACTGTGCGTTTATGTGTACATTACCCTGGCTTTATAGTCGAGCTGTTAATAGCATTTAGCATTTAGCATGCAGGAATTGTCAGCAAGCTTAGTTTCAACAGAGATCGCTTGCTGCTAGCTAGCCGCAAGCCAGCTGACACACTTAGATTGCTGTAGGGGACGAGTAAGTATACCTGTTCCAAATTGAGAGATGATCTGATCACGTCGTTTGCGGCCCTCTGTGAAAAGCCTGCCTTGCGGTTGAGGTAGTTTTCCAGGCGCTTTTCATTTTTCAGAATGCTATCAACGGCCAAATCTATATAAGGAAAGAGTAACAAACATTAGACGAAATAGCTTGCTCAGACTGGTACTTCTCATCAATAGCACTATAATAAAAGTGATCCATTAACTTTGTGTCAAATTCAACTAAATCAGTCAGAGCTTTCATACTTTGCTGGTATTTTTGCTGTTCGGCTTATGGTAACATAATAAATGTCTCCCTAACTAAGGAGATGTTTATGATTATTCAGAATAAATGGGCATACAAAATCAGACATTAATTTGTCACTCTTTTTCACTAGGTTCAAAACAGTTTGTTTTTTCTATAAAACTTTCACAAATCATTCAGACGAATCTTACATTGATGTTGGTGGATGTTTGAAGTACCAAATATCACTTTTAGAGAAAAATAAATGTAAGTTTATATTGGATCACTTTAGGTTATTGTCCTTTATAGGACCAAGAGAAATCATGTTCAATATGATGAATAACAATTTTTTACAAACTTACCAGGGATTTCAGCGATTACTTGGAAGATGTTGAAATTGTCCAGAAATACTCTGACAAGGCGTTGAATATCAGCAAACCCTTCCGTTTGGGATAGGACAGGTTCAACAGTCGTAAGCAGCACATCAAGACTGTTGGAGGGGAAAATAAATGATACAAATTGTTAGATGAATCATTATTAATCTTCCTGCATACAGTTGTGAAAAATTAGAAAATGAAACACAAAGTAATGCTTTCCAAATAGTACTTCACTTTTTTCATGATAAATCAAGTTCACATATATCTTGGAAGGTACTATTTAGTGGTTCCACATAATATTGTATTGAGTTTCTAAATATTTCAGCAGTGTCATTCGTAAAATTAAAACAAAATTGGAGATATTGCTTTTTTGCAGCCATCTTATACACAAACAAATTAGTTTATTACATACCTTTCCAGGGCTTTCTTGGTTGCATTCATGTTCTGACCGGCAAATACTGAAGTCACATCAGCCAAGCTTGGAATGCCACCATCAAGCAGCGGCAGGACTGCCTCCGACAGAAAGTCGGTCAGCTCTGTTAAGTTGGCGTTCATCTGGTCGCTAACGATGTCAATCAGTCGCGCAAGGTACTCTGGGAAGGTTTCCTCTGAGTTGTTTCTCAACTGGAATATCAGATCACAAGTGATGTTCGTTAATTTAAATTGTTTGAAATTTCAATATTGGAGACAAAATGTATTTGATTTGCTGTAACATGTAATCTCCGTTATGCCTAGCCTGATCTACTTGTTTCTCGTGCATATCATGAATGGGTCTATCATTACAAACAAACCAAAATGAACATTGTAATAAAGTACATCAAGACAAGTGTATTCCAATGAGGTCCTTCCCGCTCTAAGTGTCTAGATATGCATAGGAACTTTTTCTTCAGTCTTTTAAAAACTCATTTTAAGATGACTTTCGAAGATGATAAAAACCTTGTAATCACCCTAAATCATATTCCAATGGTAAATATTACATTTAACTCTATGAGTGATGACTGCAGAGGCGTATTTATTTTGACTGCAGGAGTTATCCAAAATGTGTCTAAAAGTATTTTATTAGCATCAAATTTGTTAAGCAAATTAAAGAAAAAACATAGGAATTCTGTTTCAAAGCCCATGTGGAAAGGAAATTGTTTAAAACTCACCAAATCAATAAGAGCACCCAAGTCAATGTTGGTATTGAAGAAATCAACAGCAGTTAGGGTATCGTTGCGACAGAGGCCATCTCCTAACTTGGTGATGACATTAGAATCGACGTTCCGTACAAAACCGTTGAGGAATGTATCACTACACAGGAGAGTGCCCCAATCGTCAAGACCAACATTGAACAGTTTATGGAGCTGTTATGATAAAGATAGCATAAACATAAATATGTATAATAATGATTGGCTGTTAGATAACTTTCTCACAATTTATCAAAATATTTTTACATTGCCTATTGAAATATGTAAAAAGTGGGCATATAAGCTCATTAAGATATACAAAACAGGCAATAACTATTTATATTATATGACCTATAAAGATACTGGTGTGCGATTGGTCAAAATGCTGTCACGTGACCATCGCTACAAGGATGAGAAGCGTTATATTGACCGGTAAATTACGTCACCGGTCAATATAACGGCGTTATATTGACCGGTGACGTAATTTACGTCACAATGGGTGTGTGAAGATGAACAATGTGCGCGTATTAGCATCCTGGCACGCGCAGCGTTGTTAAGCTTTCTACGGAGATTGCGCGATCCGAAAGTAAATTTGAAAGGAAGCTCGAATAAAGAAGCATTTTGCACAGCATTTCGATAATAACACGTCTGTTCTACTGGAAGGATTTCGATTTAATCTAATGATTTTCCCTTGTCCATAATTTTATTTCAACACCAAATTTATATTTATCTTGATTTGTATCTATATAGGTCATCATAATATAACAGATATTGACTTTTTCCTTCGGGAACCATATAACATTTCATTTCCCTTGGGGGAGTTATATTTTTGTCTCGGAATACTATATTTTTCCTCAGCGCTACGCGCTTCGGAAAAATATAATGTCCCTCGACACAAATATAACTTCCCTCGAGGATCTCAAATGTTATATTGCCCCTCAAGACAGTCAATATCTGTATAATACTTGTTGTCAAGAATATTAATTGCAGTCACAAACACAATTATATATATAAAAACATTGCTACAATAATACAAGTATCTAACTGCTATGATTTATTCTCATTTATAAAGCATTATCATTATGTGCAAATATTTATCTCCACAATTTAGGTTGATATTATTATATCATAAGTTATAATTATCATTTATCTCATAATTGTTATTATTATCAATATTATAACAGAATCTATTCTCATCCCACCTCGGTAGTGCTGAGTGATCCGTTCTTGAGTTGTGCGATATCCAGCTCCGTCAGTTGTGTCTGATCTCTCAAGAACTGATAAACCCTGGATGAGTTCAAGTAGGTTCCCTCGAGGTCTAGGAGTGCCAGTGCTAAAAGGACACAAACAAATCAACTTTCTTAATTTCATTTGATTGGTTAATTGCATATTGATAGCGTAAAAAAGACAGAAAAGTAATTTAGTTAATTCATTCTTCAATGTTGATATATATAATATACCCTCAAAAATTAAGATGTAACAAAACGCATATATAAATACAAACTTTTTTACACAGTCATTTTTTTATTTTACAATTTTACAATCGGGTAAATCTGATCATATACAAATTTATTCAAAAATGTTTCTAACCTTTCGATGCTGGGATTTTATTCTCTGCAAAGGCACTTGTCAAGAAGGGAACGGCACCAATAAAAGCCTGCAGAAGTTCACTCGTATCGTTCCCTATTTGAAGGGGGAGAACTTCCAGCAGTGCAGGTCCAAGCATTTCAAATATGGCTCCAATACTGTAAAATCGGGGAAGAAACATAATATAGAAAAGTTTACTGTGATTGGCATTGGATTGTATCATTTCCCCTCAAGGTTTTACAGCTGGAAGTAGAGAGTTTTGCATCTTCAAAACTACCATTTTACATACAAGCAAAATTAGAAATTGCACTTTAGTTGCATTATTGTGTGAAAAATGTGACCTTACAAATGACAAGCGACATCTGGACCGTTAGTCACGATGCCTACTACATATTATTTGGTATTTTAAAAATCTGCAAGACTGTAAAGAAAATAGTCACAAAGCAATGCAGTGAGAAAATATCGTATTCCTGTTGTCAATGAAATTGTGCTAGGGGGCCTAATCAACCCCCAGTCTTTTTATGGTTTAATAAATGAGTCAATATTATATTTATTTACCTATCCAGAGATCCTTCGGGCAGCTGGTCTGCAAGAGGTGCAAGCTGCATCAGTAGCTCTAGAGTCGCTGGAGGTCGGAGGTCAATGGTCGGACAAGTAGTTGTATCTCCAATGCAAGTAATGATCTTTGTGACTATCTCCTGTGTACGCCTGAAAAATTCTGCATCCATTTGAGGTAGGTTTTGTCTAAAGCGATCGACCATGTTGTCATACTGTTGGATGGGTGAAACAAAACAGAAGGAACAATTGAAATGGAGACATGGAAGGTTCCGTAAGGCCCGGTCGCATAGCGTAAACGGATTCCTGACAGAGATTTAAATTTTCAATCGGTTCGTATGCGTTTCTCGCTGTTCCTCGTCAGGCGATGTACATGTACGCTGTTCTATCCGGCAGAATGTGTTGAGCATGAAGCAATGGAGTTAACTTTCACCACAGAATAATTTGATTCCGCAAAATTTCTATTCGTTGGGCATCCATTTACGCTATCCGATGATATGTGACCGGTACTTTAATACTCCTAACAGTCACCAGGCTGGAATACTCCCGAGTAAAAGGGGGAAAATGCACTTTACATGCAGGAATCATTGCAGTGTGTATAATTTTTTCACCAGGGTAATAATAATTAATAAAGTGCTAAAATTATACTCCGGTGAATAGAGCTGTATCAAGTAACCGCTATGAATATTTTTTTAATATTTGAAACATACAGAAACGTACACGAAATATCTTTTATAAATGAAAATGACCAGTGAAAATATTATTACTCAGAAACCTGTTATTTAGAAACAACTTGCAATGCATTTGAAGTAGAAGTCTTGCATTGATAGAAGGAGCTATTTTATTGTTCCATTACAAGCAATTAATGATGGCGTACTGTTGATAACATGACAATCCTTCTACCAACATTTTTTTATTTGCAAATATTGTCAATTATGACAAATTTATTGCCACCTTGCTCCATAACACGAAGAAACAAAAATTAAAAACAAAAAGGTTAAAGGGGTAGTTTAGTTTTGGTAGAGAGGGCGCTGCACATCACAATTTTTTGTGAGGTAATGAAAAACTGAGTGTCAAATTTGAGAGAACATGCAATTTTAATGGCAGAATAAACTTTATTTGGCCAAAATCGACCCAGAAACGGCTGATATACCAATAAATATATCTGATCTTATAATTATTTGGGGCGCAAATAATTAGACGATTTTTTCAAAAAATAAAAAAAAATGCTTGCACTTTTCAAAAATTGTCAAAAGCGTTTTTTAAATAGTTGTTGATGATCTCTCTATTTAATCATTATTTCAATAAAACATCACATGCGTAATTTTGTATGAAAAATTGTAGAAACCAATGCCTCTTAAGAATGCGTCCTCTTGCGTTTTAATGGCTCTTTTTGAATGATAATGGGCTTTTTACTAAGTCGTTTGTAATTTTGTATACCTTTCGAGCATGGTGAGATTATACCTATTAGTTTATAATGTTACTGTCCAGGTTTGGTTACTAAAGTTCAGCCTTACCAAAACTGTACTACCCCTTTAAAACACACTGAAACTTACGCGATCAGCATTTTCCGGGATCCTGAATGCAACGGCTAAAGCGCTGCCAAAGTCGGTTTGAAGCATTCGATCAAGACTGACGAGTAAATCGTCAATGGCCGTTTTCTCCGCCGTGGTGTTAAGAGTTTGGAGCACATAGTCTAGGAGAGCAGGGTCCTGGGATATACCGGATAGGTCTCCTTTGAGCAGTTCCAGGACCAGCTTAGAAGTCTGCGGGTTGATGTCAGAGTAAAAAAAAGGAATACAACTTTTTCTAGAAGTATTTATACTATAATATCTATAGGCTGTTTATTCAATGATGGTTGTAATGTCTTTGGAAAATGTCTAAATATGAGTTTGAAGCATCCTCTAGTTCCTGAAAATACCAACTACTTGGCTCCACTAGATATAAATAAAGTCATCTATATAGTCGTATAGTCAGAATTAACTGTATTCCAGTAGTAACTATGATATATTAAAAATTACCTATATTTTCAGAGTGCTAAATTAATGTATGCTAGCCTAAAAAGTAGCCCCAAAAATAAATTTTTTAGTTATTTCCCTGCAACCGAGAGTATGCAGCCCAATGCTGAGTGATAAACTCTATGAAAAAGACATCATATTAGAAGAAATTTGAAACAAATTCATACAAGGGTTACACTTACTATTACAAACTGGTCGGGATTGGCAGTAACTATCTCCCAGCTAGCCATGACCACAGGTGCTTCAGCCAGTATGATAGGTATAGCAGCCTCCACCACTGTTGCATTGTCCAGAATGGCCTGAATCTCTTCTTGACGATCTGGAAGGCAAATACATACTATTCATTAATCAATTAAATATTACATTCTATAATCCGTTCTCTAAAGATTATGAAATTCCTATAGGCCTTTTACATGGCTCATCCAGTTTGGTTCCCGTAAGCAACTAGTTAATTTACTGTGGCATTGTCCAGAATGGCCTGAATCTCATCTTGACGATCTGAAATACATGTAGAAAGGCAAATACATCATTTAATCTATTCGTAAAAGTGTATTCATATTTTATTCATTAATGTACTAATGAATTTAATATATTAACCCTTTCCTTAATATTTTATCAGTGTATTTCCATACATGTCTTTGTATTATTTGGTGGATGAAACAGTATAGCAGCTTTTGCAACTGTCAAAAGATTGTGATAACTATGATTCAATTATGACTATGAATGAAGATCAAATCATATGATTTACTTTAATTGTATTAAAATAGCACTTTAATAGTATTCAAATAAAATGATTTACTTAAATATCATTGATCTTGTGTAAATAATTAGCACATTGTACATCTTCAAATCTTTAGTAGCTTTATATTAACCTGTTCACAAGTAATGAACGAAAATGCAAAATTTAGTGTGCGAGCAGTTATAATTCTCCACTAGATAATTAAGTATATCATTATTTCAATCATAGATAACTTTTACAACAAATGATAAATTAAAAAAAACCGACACATGCGCTATGTTTCTACTGTTAATATGATTACAATGAGGTATGTGAGAAACGCAGGAGTTCTAGGTAAGTTTGGTGAATTTTGACGATGTTACTAAACTGGGCTCCCAAAGAAACTTATCAAAAGCATACAAATTAATCATAATTGGGCATATACTAGCTATAATACTCCTTAGCAAGCTCATCTAAAAAAAATTGTTTTGCTTTAGTCAACAAAGAATAAAATAAGGTGAAATCGCTAGAGGTAATTTTTGAAAAATCACAGAAATTGCTCGCCTTCTGGGCACAGAGCTCGGTGCGGACAATAGCCAGTCTAGTGGTTACATAACCCGCTTTGAAGTTGAATTAATAGCTATTGAAAGTTCTGAATAGACTGCCTTTCGTGGAGGTTTGCAGCGAGCAGTTTCTGTGATTTTTGAAAAGTGACCTGTAGTGATTCCATTGCATTTTTCTCTTTTTTGGCAAAAGCAAACTTTTAATTTTTCAGATATGCTTCATAAGGAGAATGATAGCTTACAATGTATATGTGTCTAAATATAATTTGATTTAATGCTATGGATTTTCGTGAGCATCGCTCTGAAAAAGTGATAAGTTTCTTTTGGAGCCCAGTTTAGATATAACAATCTACATGACTGAGAATCATACCTGGGAGAGTAAAGTAGAAGTCATCAACCATCAGTAAGGCGAGGTGTATACGGGCGATAGCTGGGTATATCTCATAATACCATAGGTAGCCAGGCTGGCTGTATGCTATTGCTGTCCCTGTCACTATCTGTAGAACTATGCTGTAATTGAAAATGTATTTAAGAGATAAGTAAAACATTAATAATTGGAGTCAAACTACAAATTACAAATAGCTAATAACTTTTCTGAGTAAATTTTCTGTCAAGATCTACAAGTAAATGGCTTATAGCTTTATGTAAATTCATGTAACGAGCATGGTGGCTTAGTGGTAAGAGTGTCTGTTTGGGCCGTTCGGGTCTGACGCTAGTCTGTCTGACAACTGGTCAGATCAAGTGGTGTCAGCTCGATTTGGCTCTGTGTGCTTTGGGTTTTAGAGTCCTACATAAACAGTTGTCCTTCACGTGGGGCTCCATTATGACAGGGATTATTTACATACCGTTCTTACCTTGTATCAACAACCTCTGGTGACAACCAGTTAGATCAGGTCGTGTCCAGTCGATTTTGGCTCCATGTGCTTTGGGCTTTAGTGTCCTACATAATCAGTTGTCCTTCACGTGGGGCTCCATTATGACAGGGATCATTTACATTCACTTACCTTGTATCAACAACCTCTGGTGACAACCAGTTCGATCAGGTCGGATTGGGTCAATTTGGCTTTGTGTGCTTTGGGCTTTAGTGTCCTACATAATCAGTTGTCCTTCACGTGGGGCTCCATTATGACAGGTATCATTCATTTACATACACTTACCTTGTATCAACAACTTCTGGTGACAACCAGTCAGATCAGGTTGTGTCGGGTCGATTCTGCTCTGTGTGCTTTAGTGTCCTACATAATCAGTTGTTCTTTCACGTGGGGCTCCATTATGACGGGTATTATTTACATACCGTTCTTACCTTGTATCAACAACCTCTGGTGACAACCAGTTAAATCAGGTCGGATTGGGTCAATTTGGCTTTGTGTGCTTTGGGCTTTAGTGTCCTACATAATCAGTTGTCCTACACGTGTGGCTCCATTATGACAGGGATCATTTACATACACTTACCTCATATCAACAACCTCTGGTGACAACCAGTTAGATCAGGTCGTATCAGGTTTATTTGGCTCTGTGTGCTTTCGGTTATAGTGTCCTACATAATCAGTTGTCCTTCACGTGTGGCTCCATTATGACAGGGATCATATACATATACTCACCTTGTATCAACAACCTTTGGTGACAACCAGTTAGATCAGGTCGTGTCTGGTCGATTTGGTTCTGTGTGCTTTGGATTTTAGTGTCCTACGTAATCAGTTGTCCTACCCATGTGGCTCCATTATGACAGGGATCATTTACATACACTTACCTCATATCAACAACCTCTGGTCTTGACGTGTCCACTATGCCTCCGGTCACAGCGCGGACCAAACTCGTCAGAAAGGTTTCCAAACCGGTGTCCATCACCCTGGCAACCATGTGGTCCGTGAGCTGCTGGACCTGGCTGACCATCTGTCGCATGTCCACAGTTTGACCATCGTACCCCTTGCCAAAGTTGTCCGTTGAGATGGAATTGATCTATTGAGGATCAAGGTGTGAGCATGGGAATAATAATGGATGGGATCTGTGTAATCTTTTGTACTATAGATAGAGATACATGACATATTATATTTGTAATATTATATTTAATGTCTGAAGTTCAAAGATCATTCTATAAGGTTGTGTCTTAACCCCTTGACTTCGGGAACGGGTTGGGTTGTGTACAAAGTCTATGGGGATTTCACAAACTCTTAGGGAACGGGTTTAAAAGATTTTACACTGGTGTCAAAGGTCATTGAACTTAGTTTCATTATAAGAATAGTAGAAATGGTGAGGTGAAGAGAAGGGCTGATTCATGCTGGAGAAATGAGTCCAGCGTCACTGAAATATAGAGAAAGACTTAAATGACTACAAGGTACAAGGTTCATTTCGTTCAAAAGTGAATTGACTTGAAATCAATATGTTCGATAATTCTGAAAGCTTATTCAGTAATTGCTCGTTTAGCGATTAAATGGTAATTTAAAGGGGTGGAAATCTGGTGCCTAGTGACATCTTGCGAACCCCTTGCGCACGGTGTAGGATACACACTGGCTTAGTGTTACACAGTGCCCTCACACTAGCCTAGTTCAAAATGGCAACCCGATTTGTCGCCTCCCCACACTTGATGATCTTTAAATCAAATAACTCAATTGATCTAGTCTTACCTCAACCATTACTGGAGCCAGCGAAAGATGAGCCACAAAGTCATCTGCAATCGTAGGGTGGCCCTCTGTGACAAGAGAGCACAGTTTGTTATGCAAACCAGTGAGGTCGTGACCTTCCACTGGGGTCAAAAGGTCATTGAAGGCTGCAGGTTCACAGACATAAGTAGTTACACTGGCATGGTCGTGTACATTCTTTGCCTGTAGATACATAAGAAAATAAAAGAAAATTCACAAATTGAACATCAGATTGCAGATTTTACATGCATGTCAGTGACAGGTCCTATATTTGTCTTTCTCTGTACCTAAAAATTTGTTATATGAAATGAAGATGTACAATCATGTACTTAAAGGGCAATGCAACTCAAGAAAAGAGTTTATACTCCTTTATACATCTAGTATTCTTGTTTATTATATGTAACATTACTCCGACTCAGATTTCTGCTTTGGAAGAAAAATGTGAAAACTCTATCGTCTTTACCACTATTTACGCGAACACTGGAGGCCGCCATTATTAGGTTTGTATGGACCTCGGTCAATGATATGCATTAATGCACTTCAATAGCATCTATTCAAACCATTGTCTGAATACTTGTAGTAGATGCGCATCTGGTGAATGGTGCCATAGAAGTTGTGATGATGATGATGATGATCATCATCATCATCATCATCGTCATTGTCATCATCATCGTCGTTGCCGTCGTCGGCATCGTCGTCATCATCATCATCACCCCCATCATCATATTAACATCATATCTTATCATCATCAACATCATCATCATCACCATCACCACCCACCCCCATCATCATAGTATCATCATATCATATCATCATCATCATCTTCACCAGCATCATTATCATTATCATTATCATCATCATCATCTTCATCATCATCATCATCATCATCATCATCATCATCATCATCATCACCATCATCATCATCATCATCATCATGTACCCCTTGTAATTAATCAAAATATGAATTGAAGCCTTTTATTAGTAGAATAGGCAATGACAAAAGTGTATAATACTCACCACATCTTGGTTGATTGTTGAAGAGACCAGGCTGTAGTACTCAGGTCCAAGAGCATAAGCGAGGTTACCCTGGGCAACCTCATGCTGATACAGCAGCTCTGTTATCCTAGTATCGTTGGCTGCACATAAAGAAACAAAACTGATAGATTAGAATAATCTTCATAATTCAGTATTTTTATTAAGCGCTTGGCGCATGGAAAACTGACTTTATAAAATGACAGAATAATCTTTAATAATAGTGCGCATAAGAGGCTTTATTGCAATTTGCGCTCTATAAATATTTATTATTATTATTAGTAGTAGTAGTAGTATTATAAAACATAAAAGTATTTCATAACGTGTGTACAACATGGAAAACATACTTTAACTAAAGTTAATCTTTCTCTTTTAATTGTTCCCACTTAGAGGTCACTACAGTGGATCAAACTTCTCAATTTCCCTGTTCTATGTGGCTAGGCCATGTGTTACGCCAAGCGCACACATGTCCTCCTGTTTTAATACCACAATAATAAACTCCCCCTTTGGTCTTCTGCTTTCCTTCAACTAGCAACTCCCTTTCCAGTAACCTCTTAATTAAATGCATAAATATTTGTTTTATCAATGGATCTCATAGTTTTAAGTTTTCCTCACCAAGTTGCTCATTTACCCAGGCCAAAATGTTAATGACCGAGTTCATTTGGCCTTGGACTCTCTCCCATTCGCTGGATATGATGATCTGATTCAGTAGTTCCATCTGTTCAAATAACCTGTGGTCATGTGAAAACGATAAACACAACATTATCAGTATTATATCTATATCAGCACCGCTGTCTTCTTCCACGTTATAACAAAGAAAACCCATCACTCTCAATATATATTGACATTGATAATAAGAATTACTGTATTGATCAAACTCGTTAAAATCTATTTATTACAAATTTCATAACCTTACAATCAAGAATACGTAATCATCATCAATACTATCAATCACACATTACCACAAAGTATTGTCATCTTCATAATCATAACCACCATCACTAATCACCATTGGTATCATCATAAAGATATTATGTTCTTCTTTACCATCACCATCACAATTTCCATCATCATCGTCATCGTCATCATCATCATCATCATCATCATCATCATCTTCATCATCATCATCATCATCATCTTCCCTTTTGCTTGAACTCCAAGCAGAATAATTATTATCCTAATAATTGTTAAGTGACTATTTACAGTATCATCTCAAAACTTACACGTCCATGTTGAATTGGTTAAGACCATCCTGCAGGGTCTGCACATGTTTCATCAGCTGCGATGCGTTCAAGTTGGGATTGGCCTCCGATAGCTTGAAGAGGGCGCTATACCCATCTATGACAGACTGGACATTGCTGACAAGGGAATCCCAGTCGTACAGCTCGCCAGTGGGCGGAGTGAAGTATGCAGTGTAATAATTTTGTATCTGGAATGCAAGAATAAATTAAGAAAGAAAAAAGGGTCAGGTATGTATAAATATATTTAGCTACATACATGCCATAATAGTACATGCTGACACGCTAAATGGAGTGGAAATACTAAATATTAATAATAGCTATTAAAATGAAATCATGTAAAATAAGTTTCAGTATTGGATATCATTGATTCCTTTCTTGAATATAAATTACCTGAATCAACAATACACATGTTTAAAGCTCCACAGACAAGAAAACTACCTCCAAATTGTGTTTTACTGTACCCAAGGTAGATTTTAATGAAGATTACCAATAAAAACATATTTTCCTTGTGGGAAAACTCGGTAAAATAAAAAAATCAACTTGTAAATTCACTCTAGGAACCCCTGTAAAAAAATTGAGTCCGGGCGAAGAAAAATGACGTCATATTTGTGACGTCACATGTAGACAATCGCAGTATAGCTTGGTACAGACATACACGCTGAGTGCATCTACTCACGTTGACAGAGAGATATTATTTCGATTTTTTCAATATTTGCAAACATTTGTTTAAGTTTATATCATGGAGGATCCACACTCAGATGTGTTGCTGCATCCTGCTACAATTCAATTTTTAGGCATTTTTAGTTAAGCCTCAATTTCCAAGCAAATACGAGTTTGTTTTACTAGAAAGTCAAAAGCTCTGTATGTTAACCATGCGAGTTCGTACTTTGGACCCCGTGTTGTGGTCCTTTTGATACGTCATGTTCCGATGGGCACGTGCTTGCATGCACGCTCCGCTATAAATACCTTTTTAAGGAGTATGGAACGCTGATGCGAAAAAAGGCCAACAATTTGCATGAAATTTACCTTTTTAGCCCAACTTAAGGATTTCTTTGAAAAAAAGAGTGTGGTTTATCAATATAGGCACATATTCATAGCTATAAACTTGAATCAAAGCCGGGATTTCACTATACCTTTAATAGAGGATTTGATCACATACACAGTGCAAACAAAACTTCCTCTATCAAAACTTCCCCCCCCCCCCAAAAAAAAAAAGGTAAATAAATATATATGATGACAAATTATTTTTAAAAAGCCTGCACTTTCATGCTAGAGGATGAGGTCCAAACAAAATTGTGAGGACATATTATGTCCAACATTAATGAAAGAAACGTCAAAATATGAGGGATCTAATGAAAATGAATACACACCTCAATCGTGAATTGCAAAATATCGACGCCCAGAAACTCGCTGACTTGGTCGAAGAACTGTGTTCGGTTCAGCTTGCAGAGGAGAGCGTTCACAGCGGTCTGGTTCAGAGCAGGGTCCCCGTAAACTTCCCCAATTGCTGTACCGTTAGTCTCGCTCCAGCCTGATGTTGTATTCCACATCATGCCTTCGACGCAGAATGTCTGCTCCCATGTGCCAGACAGGTGTTGACTTATGAGCTGAAATAGCAAATAATTAGAGGGAAAAAAGGTCATTTGTTTTTTCACAAAAAAACCATTAGGTTGTTTCGCAGAGTAACAGGATGTGTGTTTTTAAGCAAATTGTTTTTTCATTGCTCTCCAACCAAAAGTTGGGCTCTGGGGGACTCTGAAGGATTACAAAATATATTTCCCCAGTGGCTACATTGGTGGGCTGCAACATACTCTCGCCATTTCATGACAGTTTATTGTCAAATATCTATATTCTATCGGAAATAATATCGCTAGTGATATTCGTTTGTCTCGCAATGTATGGTCAACATTGAATCTATATTCTAGCTTAGCTGATTTGTGATACAAACATTCCTTCACATTGTTAGCGCCGATACAAGCAAATATTTCACTTTTGTTTTGGTCTGAAAGGTATTCCATTCTTTGGTATGACACAATTAGTACAGCAAGCCTCCACACTAACCTTTTTTCTGTACTGGCCCGTTAGGGCAAGTCAAATCATAAATGTTTACATTTTACTTGCCCCAACATAAAATTGACTTGCCCTCATACATGTACTTCTAGATGAGATTTACACATATGAAATAACATTGTTCTCTCATAGTTGAACAATTATTTAGCTGCCCGATTGGGCAAGCACACTAGACAATTTATTGATTTTGACTTGCCAGACACTAATTTTTATTTGCCCTGGGCAAGCAGGCAGATGTTAGTGTCGAGCCCTGAGTACAGCATAGAAGATAGAAGTACTTACATAGAAGATATCAGTGACTCCATACAGGGTGATGGCCTCTGCATACTGGGGTGCCACGTCTAGTTTTTCCATCAAGTATTTCTGAAGGACTGTGTCGTTTGTCAGCAACAGAGGGAGACTGTAACCTGTGAAATTATTATATTTTAAGAGGAAGAGAGGATAATTACATTGTATCAACCCACTGCAAGATCAGATAGTAGGCTGTTTTCGCAAATGGGACGGGAGCGCTGAATACGCGGAATTGAATCAGCTGTGACCGTCTCCTTTTTGCAGTTTCGCAGTGAAGAATACGCGGAACGTCTCCATGCTCGAGTGACCAAGCACGCTGATTGGCTGACCCATTGAAGTATGGGCTGACCACGCCGCTCGCTACTCGCTCTACTCCCGACGCTAATTCATACGCGGAAATTTTTGCACTGAGTGCGATGCCCAATAGTCTCTTCTATCAAGTGCCACTAACAAAACAAATTTTTGTTCACACTTGGGTGAGCACCGACAGTTTTTGTCCAGAGTGTGAAAAATGACTTGCGCCAATCTGAATAAGTACTCCCATTCAAACAAATTGCTCTTTTGCATAAATTTAGGATTATGTTATGATAGTCTAGGAATTTTCTGGCATAAAGCAATGAAATCATTAAAATTATGGCAAAGAGCAATTTGTTTGAATGGGAGTACTTATTCAGACTGCTGGTTTAATTTTCCCTCTTCTTTCAATTTGGCGCAAGTCATTTTTCACACTCTGGACAAAAACAGTCAGTGATTGCCCAAGAGTGAGCGAAAATTTGTTTTGTTAGTGGCACTTGATAGATGAGACTATTGGGCATCTATCGACATGAACAAATCTTCTATACATTTTGAAATGTAATTGTGAAAAATTTGTCAAAAGTGTAACGTTTTTTTTTTTTATACGCACGGTATTACATACTTCAGGGGGTTGTTTCACAAAGATCCCAAGTTGAACTTAACTCTAAGTTGGACCTAAAATTATGGTAGGCCAGTTATAGCCTTGGAACAAAATATATTCCAAAGTAAAAATGCAGGTATTTTAGACCGTTCATAAGTTTGACATCAAGAACATAAAATCTCCTTGATTATAGAAAATATTAATGATTTGAATCAACATGTTATGCCTTTTAAAAGAACTTTTATAAAAAAACTAATTCAAAGCAACTATGGCTCTAAGTCCAACTTAGAGTTAAGTTCAACTCAGGATCTTTGTGAAGCACCCTCCTGGTTAGTTTCTCTCTATTGGAAATAATAATAATTATTATCATTATAAAGAGGTTTGACTGTATGATTCTTACCATTGGGATTGAGTGAGTCTATCTGTCCCTCGAGTATAATGTCCACCATGTTAATGATCGGTTCGATCCCTTGCCACAGTTGCATCTGAGTGAGCGACTGTTGAAGCGTCTCCAAATACATAATAGGCCTGTAATTCAACAAGAGTGAAACATAAATGTTGAACAAAAACATAGCATCTCTAACTACAACACAGGTCTGCATTAAACTAGAGTGACATACAAACAGGGCTTGGTACAGACAGGCCACTGGCGTGCTTTGGACCATAGCATTTTTATTTATCCAAATTACTTCCAAAGATTTTCAACCATATGTGTTTGGCCAGCCCTAAATGAGACACGAGTCGGGAAGGCTCGAACCGAGAAAATTGACGATTTAGTCATGAAACAAAGAAAAAAAAGCAGTTTTCATGTTTTTGACTTATAAGATTATCAATAGTTTAATCTACCATGTGTGAAAATTACACACCAAAATGATAATCCTAAATATGATTTTTTAATCCTTTCTGAAGTTATGTTTATTTACAGTGTTACCGAACAATAACTTTGAAAGCGATTTTCTCCATATTTTTTTTTTTGCAGCCGGTTATCTATTCCACATTTAAATGGTTGTATCTCGGCGCTCAAGCCTCCAAAAATTATGATTTAAACATCAAATTAAAGCTTGAGACATGGACAACAAGATGGTATACATAACCCAAACATGATTAATGTCAAGACGTGTCTCAATTTTGGCTAGCAGGTCACATATATAAAACAGAATATTTAACATTTTGTCTAATAATAATAATAATTAATAATAATAATAATAAATCATTTATATAGCGCAGAACCTATGTATATAAATTCGACTGCGCTTCAAGAGCTCCTATAAATACCATTCTACTGCACAATGCTATATAATATAAAGCATAATCATAAATAAAAATTAAGTCTAAGTAATGGGTCCTTCCGATTTAGGCTTGGGGCCACTGGAATCTGAGAAATTTGGAATTTTACATTCTCAACTGGGCCACAAGGAAATACAGTAAATGTTTTGCATTGTATACAAGCATTGAAACAAATGTAGCATTTTAATATCTTTTCATATCTCTCATTTTTACTCACGATGTCAACTGTGCATTATTCCAGTCAATCATCTGAACAGAACTCATCAAAGCCATTTTGATCTGATTCGCTATCGAGGGGTCTTCTAGGAACGGAGTGACCTGGTCCAAGTACTCAAAGATCCTGCGGGGTAAAAAAAATAACTAATTTTTAAGAGGTATATCTTTGTAAATAATTAAAGTGAGAAGTAGGATTAAAAAAAGAAGGATGAGGGAAAGAAGCTAGGATCAAAAGCCTTTGCTTTTGCCAAGATTAGATCTTGGATCACCAATCCATGCATACAATTCATAAATATATTATACGTTTCAGATATCATAATTAGATTAGATAAAGAGATAGATATATTGTTTTTTATTGACACATAAATTATACAAGACTGTAGTCCGAGGACTAAAATGCCTTTTGCACCATACAAATACATGTATATAAACATACATGCATACAAATAACATAAGATACAAATATTAATTAACATAAAAATACAATAAAATGGAATACAATACAATTAAATACAATCATAATTGACTGAATCACTACTCACACTTCATATTGCTCATTGGCAATAGCAGCCGTGAAATTTGAAAACCTTGTTGCAAGCAAATGCATGTCGATGCCTTGCGTGAGAAAATCTGGAAGAGCAGCAAGGTCCGTTACCATCTGAGCAATTTCTTGCCCCAGCTCGACTAGAGAATCAATGTCCACAAGTTCGGTATCATTCGTCTGTGTAACACAATACGGTATTAAAAAAAATGAATTGAACATGGTTGTACAAATTACAATTATAAATTGGACAGTGTGGATCGATGCAGAGGGTGCCACCCTTGTTTTCTTCTGGAAAATAAAGATAATCAGGATAAGACATGAGCATGTATAGAGAGGAACACCACTGGTAAGGATGGTTTAGTGAGGAAGTGAGAGAAGGAAGACTGCGATGGTTTGGAAGAAGAAAAGGAAGAAGAAGTAGAAGTATAAGAAGAAGAAGAAGAGGAAGATGAGGATGAGGAAGAGGAGGATAAGGATGAGGGAGGGAGGAGGGAAGGAGGAGGGAAGGAGGAGGGGAAAGGAATGAGGAGCGGGAGGAAAAGCAGGAGGATGAGCTGGGGGTGGAGGGAGTGGAGGAAGAGAGGAGAGGGAGGAAGAAGATGAGGAGGAAAGGCTCTTTCTGAGTCAACTTACAGAAATGTGGGTCTGTGCTAATGGAGGCACTAGGAAAGATAATGCTATCACAAGAATGCAACCTTTAAAGGGAGTGTCTGCCTTTTGCAAGTCAAATTTCAAAAAATGCAAGGTTATGGTCTTATATGAAAGAAAATGTAATTTAATAATAATAATAATATACTTGATTTATATAGCGCCTAATATGATTGATAATCATCTCTAAGCACTTTACAATGATAATATTACCCCCGGTCATAGGATACAATGCAAACCAGCACACATTGTGTGCACCATCTCCACTCCCTGGGGAGCATTCCTTCCAAGCAGCTCATGGGCATTGAGAAGATCCTTCTCTAGACTTAACAGCTTGCCTGAAAAAATTAGAGCTTATTAAATTCTCCTTTTTGTGAAGTTATAGACCTGAAAATACATTGTCGGCTTCACAATACCTATACAAGAATAAGTACAATATGTTGTAATTTTATTTTAAATCAGTTAAATACATTTATTAGTCAATATATAGTTTGATGAAGGGATGATTTCTACACATTCATTTTTCATTTGTAGGGTTCATTGCAGGGTTGTTCGACCTGGAAGTACGTCTGTATGTTTCATTCATCCTCATCCGTCTACTGGAAACTGTTCACGACGATTTGTAAAAGGCGGACACTCCTTTTAAAAGAAAAATAAACAATGCCGAGTAAAGGTGGAATATTACAATGAAAGAATGGGAGGGGGAGGGGAGGAGAAAGAGGAGGAGGAAGGGGAAAGGCTATTTCTGAGTCAACGTCCAGAAATATAGGTCTGTCCTAATGGAGCAACTAAGAAGAGTAATGCTATGACAAGAATGCAACCTTTTAACAAAAATAAACAATACCGAGGAATATTACAATGAAAGAAAAATCTTTTAAACCGGGTACAGAATGAGACCAAAAATATGATTCGAATTGGTATTGACTGAAAAAAAACCCCAGAAAGGTAATGCAGGACAAGTTTTGTCAAATCAGAAATTGTGCCAACAAATCATTATAGACCATATCTCGCTTAAAGGGTACAACCTGTGTGCAAGTATACATGTATGTTCAATTATAGTGAATCGACAATGGAAAAATGACAAATGAATTAAATCAAACGAAATACCCACCACCTCTTTCAAGCGGTTACGACAGAAGATGTGGAGTAGAAAGGTATCATTAAGAAACATATAATAAATTAAGTATGCACTGTCCATGTATATGTGCAAATATATGTAAATGTTTAAGTGAAGTTATACAAATAATTCAAAATGGAATACCCACCCACTCAACCAGGCGATTGAAGTCAATGCCGTACAAACTCTGGGCCTCGTTAAAAAATGCCTCGACGTCGAGGGAACAGAAGGCGTCTCTGGTTGCTTGGTAATTGTAAGTCCATATACCCTGTTGATAAAACTCGTAGATCTCGGTGCTGTTGCATCCAAAAGAGTCATCCCACAATCCATAACCATAGATTTGCGACAGCTGAATTTGAAATCAAAGGGATGGTTTTAAGGGTGTTTTTTATAGCTATAATCCATGGTAAAAATGGTGTATTCATTTGTGAGCTGGTTTAAAAGATATCAAAACGGACAAAATAATAAGGTTAAAAAGTCCATGACAATCAATTGCCATTCTTTATTCTATGGGGTTTAAAACACACAGAAATGCCTAACGGCATCGTCACATATCACCAGATAGCGTAAATAGATGCCCGACAGTTTGAAAATTTGCAAAATCATATTATCCAGGGATGAAAGTTGTTTCATTTGTTGAATGTTCAAAATTTCCCATGGTTATTAAAACACAATGGACATCACACGACGGTAAGCGCTTTTGGATAAAAAGTGAGTGGACATGCATTCATTTGTACAGGATTTAAAAAAAATATTTGTTTTCGCTATTGGTTGGTATTGTGTTTGTTAGGAAAGGCAATTGTGGGTTAAACTAGTTTATGCTAACTTTCCCGTAGAGCTATACTCATTTATTTGTACTCCAATGACGATGAAATAGAAAAAATTGCAGAAATCATGAATCAAACATACACATTTCAGACGTGTTGTAAGCCCGCGGTCGTGCAAGTGTTGTATGAATGCCACTTCCGAATATCTCACTTCGTATCCAAAAGTCCTTACCTCACAAGACAAGGAATGCATTAACTCAACAAGCAACCGGCAAGAAACGCACATAAATGGAGACAAATGAATTTAAACTGATGCTCTCCATCTGGCGTGCGTTAACGCTAACCAGTGATATATGACAAGGGCTTAAACGGGTCCCAAAGGTTACCCATTTCTCCAGTGTACTTACGAACACAATGTCCTGCATATCCGACAGTACAAGAACCCTGACTTGTTCTGGAGTCAGGGACAGTAGGTCTGTAATGCTCTCCAGTGGAATATCAGGATCAAACAGCTTTCTTACGATACCACCTATGGAAGTAAAAATATGAAACATATTAGTATGAAATATAGATTTAGCGTTCATATTCATAAATGTGACAGTAGGTCTTTGGAGATATCAAGATCATCTAATTTGTATAAATTATAGATTTAGGAATCATATTTTCAAATTTGTCTAAATGTAACAGGTCTGTGATACTCTCCATTGGAATATCAGGATCTAACAGCTTTCTTATGATGCCACCTATGGGATACAAATGAGAAATAAATTTGTGATAATCATCTAATTTGTATCAAATATAGATTAAGGGTTCATATTTTCTGATTTGTCTAAACGTAACATAAGGTCTTTGATACTCTCCATTGGAATATCAGGATCACACAGCTTTAATTCTTATACCACCTACGGAAGTAAAAATATGGAACGTAATTTTGTTCATTCAATTTGTATAAAACACTGATTAAGGGTCCATACTAATATAGATTTCTAAAAAAATACACCCCGATATATATTAACATAAAATCAAAGTAAAATCTAAGGTTTACCTGTTTTGTTGAGATGATAACTGGACGCTTCGAAAACGACCTGAACATACTGAAACAATGGACCCACATATGGCTGCCACAATCCATAGGTCTGCAGCATTGACCTTAGCTCATTCAAAACGTTCACAGTGACTCTGTTTGGAGGGAAATTGTGAAAATGATACTCTCAAACCTGTCTATGGGTCATTCTTCGATAAGTGTATAGTTTTGCGTCCCGCTACTTTGGTGTCGCATAGAAAACAAAATTAAAGTGTTTTTTTTTGTTACCTCTTTGTGTTGACTTACAAGTAAGTAAAAAATAAAAAAATAAAAAAAAAATAAAGTGATAACTCTTATACTTTTTTTAAAATTGTTTTTTTAAATGTTCCACCCCCCTCAAACTCGCATGTCCCGATGGCATCATGTAAAAATATCATAATATAGCATTTAAAAAAAGATGCATATTTTTTGTCCTAATATACCTTAATAAATTCAATTTTATGAGTTGACTACGAATACCAAGATTAAATACGCACACATGCAACAATTTTTTTAAAAAAATCAAAAAAGGAGTCTGTTTTGTGTGTCCCGATATTTTGCGTCATCTCCGTCACGCATTTTGAGTCCGTCATCTACGGTACAAAAATATGCTAAATTTGAGTGATCGTGGTGGCAACATGTCGGGTGACTAGGTAGTAGAAAGAAGAGACACATTTTTTCCCCGGTCTATAGGTAAGTAACATTGTTTTTTGAGATCTTTGTAAAAAACCAGGTCCGTACCTTTATTAAGCGTCATCTCCGAATGCTTGATATCAGCTAGATAAAGATATTAGATTGAATTTCTAATCATTTGTATGAATGTGCCCGCGGAACGACTATACAACACTATCGCTTATTTGTATTGCATACATTGCTATATGCTATCAGCGCTTTAAATGTGTCTGAAAGTCATCTCCGTCACGCATCATCTCCGTCACGTTTTTTTCGTGATGGAGATGATGATTATCATCTCCGAACGATTGATATTACCGTACTGACCGGCGTAATCGCCGCAGCCGCGTAAACGCCGCATGCGGACTTTGAGCAACATAATAAAAACAAAAATAAAAAACGGGTGCAAAAACGGCCAGAGAAACAAGCAGAATAATGGCCAGAAAAGATCATGGGAGATGCCCGAAACGGTAAAATTCTCCCGTGATCCAATGAAATGTTCTTTGTAAGCAATCAGTGATATAACAAAGATGCTCTGAAGCGCAACTCAACCAAAAGCCCTCAAAATTCCACCGATAATCCCATCAAAAGTCCATGCATGCACTGTAACATGCATGCAACCAATAACACATTGCCAAAGGCCGGCTTGCATGCATTTTACCGACTAATAAAAGTCCAATTTTGACTATCGCCGCGTATTCGCCGCATCCCGACTTTGCGTTTTATTTTAAAGGAAAAAGTATGCGGCGATTACGCCGGTCAGTACGGTAGCTAGATAAAGATGTTAGATTGAATTTCTAATCATTTGTATGAATGTGCCCACAGAACCACCATACAACACTATCGCTCATTTGTATTGAATACATTGCCATTAGCTACCGGCGCTTTAAATGTGTCTGATAGTCATCTCCGTCACGCGTCATCTCCGTCACGGCTCTTTTGTGACTGAGATGATGAGTTTGAGTTGGATTGTCAACTCAATTAATTGACACACAATGTTGTTCAAAATTGACAAATATTCTATGACAAAGCTTAGTTTGCATGAATTTTAGATTATTATATTACATGTGGTTATAATGTATTCTTAAATACACGCTTCAGTCATTTCCGTCACGCTTCAGTCATCTCCGTCACGCTGAGTTCAAATGCATACATCTCAACAAAGATTATACTCTGGTAAAAAGTATTTGTATTGGTATTTTTAGCGATCTATTTACTCGTAATCATGTACCTCTCTTCATCCTAATTTCCTGAGAAAATTTCATCACACTGATTGAAAGCAAAACTATTTGGCAAAATTCACTATTTATTCAGCAAGGCAAGTATAAATGGTGGCTCTAGAGGGAAAATGTGATTATGGTTGACCAATGTTTTTTTTTTCTTTTCACAGTCACCCTTTCTTTCCAAACAAAGATTGAATACGAAGTGAATTATGTTCTTCAGTTAAAATGCGACGATCTAGTTGTGCAAAAATGTTGTGACGGAGATGACGCATTAACAGTGTACATGTTAATAAAACTCCCAAAAATATTACATAGCCCCATTAAAGATCGCGCCAAACAATATTTCCCTAATCTACAGATGTTAACATATATTAAACACACAGAAAGAAAGTGGAGAAATAGTTTTGATTTTAACAATCTCACGATGGTCGAAAATATACACTTATCGAAGAATGACCCCTATAAAGACCACCCAAGAGGAGATTGAAAATGTGGTCTTTATCAGCATGTGGTCTCTATAGACAGGTTCATTTACTATGCATGATACTCTCAAACATTTCTATAAAGACCACCCAAGGGGAAATTGAAAATGTGATCTTTTAAAGCATACAATGTCTAATTAAAGACAGGTTCATTTATATGCAAACTACCTCCTAGCGAGTCCAAATTAATTGTCTATATGAGCAGGCGGTCTCTATAGACAAGTGGTCGCTAGAGCAGGTTTGACTGTAACATTAGATTTAATTAATACAGTGCTAAATACAATGTACATTGTTTCTAAAGCACTGTAGCATTATTACTAGCATTATTACCTCATGCACCATCTTAACACCCGACTAAGTATCCAATTATACTTCTGGGTAAGAGAGCAGCAATGTGGATTAATATGCCTTGCTGAAGGACACATACATATTTCTAGCATTGATCTAATAGCTCTTCCCATACATGGACAGATACACTTGTTTGGAGAAATTAAAAAGGAATTAAATGAAAATAAAACAAAAATCGTGCTAAGAGACACTTTTAGTGGGAGATTCTTAAAGCAATGTCATACTGGGTAATGTGTTCAGCTGTTAAAGGGATCTAGTAACTTTGTTGAGATGTGCAAAAACTGATGAATGGTTGATGCAATGTATACTGTTGTTATCTCATATGTCCTCAGGGTATTGTGTGAAAATTTCAGGTCAAATGGACAATGTATGGCCAAGTAATGAGCGAAAATGCAAAGTGATATTGGGTGATATTCACCAACTCACTGCATTCACTTTGTACAGGGATGAAAATCTCGCCCGGAGATTTTCTTATCTAAATACTTCAATCATACATATCTTTGTAATGAAAGGGAAATTTGAAAAACCGAAAGCTGTCCCATGATTTTATTGTTAATACGAATACAACAAGGTATAAAGGAACCGCTAGAATTACAATTTTATTTTGAGGATTTGGACAATGTTACTAAGTCCCTTTAAAGCTGAATCAGTAAAACGCTACTGGAACATCTCCGCAAAGTATTGAATGATTTTCAAAGGAACCTACAGGTCATACTGATTCATGAGTAAGAAGCTTTGTTAATTTTGACAAAAATACAAAAACAGTGATTAGTATAACTTGGAGACATATTTAGTGGAAGATTCTTCAAACAAGGACTTACTGGGTAATGTTTACAGCTGTTGAAGCTGGATTAGTGAAAAGCCGCTGGAACATCTCAGATAAGTATCAAAATATGTTTTTCAAAGGAGCTTACATCTCAGACGTACTGATTCATGATTAATTCCTCGAGTGCCAATGTAGCATATTTGCACCACACAACACACATACATGCCATAGAGCTGTAAACTCCCTGGCATATAAAGAGTTAACAAATCTATTTGTTAATTTTGACAAAAAAAGAAACATGGTGCTGTCTTAATTAAGTACTTAAAATATTGTTTATAGGTAATTCTTCAAGCAATGACTTACCTGGTAATGTTTTCAGCTGATGGAGCTGGATCGGTGAAAAGCTGCTGGAACATCTCAGAGTAGTACTGGCTGGTGTAAAGCGAAGACTGCCAGTCGAAGCTAGGATCATTGTAGAAGATTTTTGAAATCTAAAAAAGGAAAAAAATATGAATAAATTCACAAAATGCATTGGATAGTATAAAGATCTTACATTTAATGTTCAAAATTTATGCTCCAAAAACTGAGACACAATTTTTGTTTTAATTGCTAAAAATGACTTTGAAATATTGCAATTAAACCTTGCATTTATTACATTGAAATAATAAAAGAAATACAGTAATATAAATTTTGTCTACTTCTGAAAAAAATATAAAAAACACAATAACACAATAACATTTACATTGACTCATTTATCTATGGCTTGCCTGACTGCTTGATTGATCGATCGATCGCTCGACCGACCGACCGACCGACTGACCGACTGACCGACCGACCGATTGACTGACTGATTCATTCAATTGTTCATTAACTGAATCACTGATTTTACAGAATTCACAGACCTTATAATCCAAATATTCATACCTCAATGATTATAGGATCAAGCATGAATAGTTTGCTGAGTATGTCGTCGACGCTGGTCAGATTGATTGAGCACACCCAATCCTCGATGGACTGGATGTCGATGTCCGGCCGGCCCGCAGTCTGGTTGAAGACCTGGACAAAGAGACCGGAATCACAGACAGAGCGTAGTGGGTCCGGACTCATCCAAAGCTGGTTCCACTGGTTACAAAAATGGTTGGAATGCAATGAAGAGAAACACAAGAATAACAGTTTTAATATTTAAATATTGTTGGGAGTAACATGTGTAAGTACAATGCATATAGATGTATGAGTATATCCATTATATGCAATAAACCAATTAGCCCCAACACTAACTTTTTTTCTGAACTGGCCCATTCGGGCAAGTAAAAATTATATTGTTAAAACTGTATTTGCTCCAATATAAAATTTAGTTGCCCTCTTACTCCTAGATGAAATTCATACTTTAATGAAACTACACTGTTCTCTCATAAACAATTATTTAGTTGAAGGATAGTGCTAGTGTCGAGCCCTGAATATAAGCACATGCTTATTATGTACAAATCATAAAACACACACGTACATGTAACCTTCCACACATACATTGTACATGCACACACTTTAACCCTAACCAGGCCGGGTTATTTTGGCTATGCTATAGCCGGGGGGGGGGGGGGTGGATTCCACCCCCCCCCCTGAGATCTCGGTCGCCGAACGCGCGGCCGCCACAAAATTTGGCACACAGATAGATTGCGACATAATCTACAAGATTGCATTGTTATTTTTTTGAACAAAATCAATTTCGAATTAATTATGCAAATTTATGCAAAAATCCCCTTTTTGTCAATAAATCAATAAATATGGCTCAGAATATGCTAATTTTGTGCATGAATATTCTTTATGACCTAATTATCAGGTTTTCAACATTAAAAATTGCGACAGCCAAAAAATTCCTTATGTATTTCTTTGTTTTTTGAATTTCTTATGTATTTCTTTGTTTTTTTACTTTTGTTTTTTATTATTTTTTTTGATAGAATAAATTATTAACCATTATTTATCAACTTTTAGCCCAAAATTAAATGACTGCAGTGATTAGAATGAAAAATAATGAAGGTTTTTGTCTATTATAGGAAAAAATCAATTTCCATAGGATTTGTACACAAATCAAAAAATTTGGCGATTTTCGGGCTGACGCTCACTTAGAAAAGGTCACGTGACTTTAGTACCGTATACCCAGTCGTCGCAAATTTGGTCTCAAAAGTTGCGCAAGACTTCAATGAAAAAACTCATGAAGTCGCGCGGCAATACCTGCGCGCGTTGCGGAATTATCGCGCGAAAAGTCGAGGGGGGGGTGGATTCCACCCCCCCCCCCCGGCCTGGTTAGGGTTAAGTACCACAAGCACACACACATACATACAAGTACATGTACATGCATACACAAAACATACATATATGTACACATTAACAGACAAAAATACCAACAAATTTATGCCTATAAACTTCATCATAACCATATACTGTGCAAAGTTAAATACAGACACAAGAAACAAGCAACACATGCACAAATGATAACACGAATAACCACAAACATACATGTACATGAGAACATGGAAACAACTAACTAAACAAATGAACACACCAAAATGAAATGCCTACCTGATCCTGCTGCACTGCCATTTTTAGGAAAGACTCTGTGATGACAATGGGAATACCTGCAGCTGCAAAGACTTGTCGGAGCACGTCAGGATCGGGGAAAAGTTCTGAAAACGTTGGCACGGCCATTGCAGAGCCTGAAGAAATATTACAAAGTAGAAGAAAAGTAAAATCAACAATAATTCAACAATTATTCGGATTCATTATAATACATCAACTTCCTAATAGTATGACTTCACTAGTAATGCCAGCAGCCACAAAAACTTGTCGCAGCATGACCAAGATCGGGAAAAGACCACAAAAAGGTGGCATGGCCATTGCAGAACCTAAAATATATCTGAAGGTAATAAGCTGAAATGTCATACTTCTTAGAATTATTTACCAATAGTCATTCATTTATAACATGCCATATTTGTTCTCACAAATATTTATCATTATTTATTAATTTATAAAATAGTATACATGTACTGTACATGGACGTATTTGCAGATAACATGTTCATATCTTCTCCCGATTGTTAAATTGCATTAATAACAATGATGATAATGATACTAGTTTTGATTATTATAGCCCCTAATATGAACAAATTTACCCCTTGACCACGGGAACCAAGTGGGTTGTGTACAAAGTCTATGGGAATTTCACAAACTCGTAGGGAACGGGTTAAGTACAAGAGCTGATTCACTCTATAACTATTATCCCTGCCAGTGGATAAAACCAGTCAGTTCACCATATGTGCACCATCTCCACTCCAAGAGGAGTTATTTTACTTGCCCATCCAGGCCACTAGCTAAAGAAGCTCTTCTGTAGCCTTGACCTATAGGTACTTGGAGGCAGGGCTGTAATCGAGAATACAAGTTCAGAGTCCGAGTCCCTAACAAAATAGCATGTTCCCATTTGTTTTACATTGTGACTCGGCTCCGAGTCCCAGTCACAAGTCCATCAAAAGCATTCTCGAGTCCGGATTTGACAACAGCATTACTTGGAGTACAATGGTATATTGAGGGATAATTTTGTTTGGTTTTAAATCAGTCTTACCATTGCTGTTCATGAGCCATGCAGTGAAAGCATCATTGATGTACTGGGACAGCTGGACCTGTCCTAGCCAGTCCTGGACCCAAGTCGCGTTTAGACCTGGAACTCCAGTCTGCTTCAGCAGTTCCACAATCCTAGGAAAAACAGAATACAATTATTAGAATTCATGATCACGTCTATAATAGACTATACTCTCAAAGCCAAGGGGTTGGTTAATTATTCTGTTTTTGCAAACTCGTTCAATCAATTTTGATTATTTACGTCTGAGACCGCCCTTTATCATCACCATCTGATAGACGCAGCCTTGGTTCAAACTCTCCCAAGTTCTTCAGAAATAGACAAAACAAACACACAAGAACTGCCGTAATGTTGCTGGAAATCAAGCCATGTTAAAATCAACCTCCCGTGCCTATGGCACGCTAACTAACACAAATTGGCTATGGGTAGCCGTCACAATATACATGTATTTCATAGGTTTCTGATTTGGACTTGCCAAAGTATGATCTGCAAAAACTAAACTAAAGTAAAAGTTTTGCTGATCACCAGTTAATCATGGCTATATTTCGGAAAGCAAAGAGGAATAAATGCATACCTTACAAAGTTTGGCTGTGTTTGGGTGGGGTTAGTAAGAACAGTCTGAATGTCTGTATGTTTATCCTTGATATATTATGCAGGATTCTGATTTGTGCTTGCCAAAGTATGATTTTCAAAAAGTAATGTACCATGAAAATGACAAGCTTTGGTGTAAAACAAAGTAGTACATGTAGAATGAATATTCATACCTTGCATAGTCTGGCTGTGTTTGGGTGGGGTCGGTAAGAACAGTCTGTATGTACTGTGTGATGTAAGTCATTGATATATTATACAGAATTCAAAATTTTGCTTTTGAAGCATAATCTGCAAAAACTAATCTACCATAAAATATATATTTTTTGTTGTAAAGTAAAGAGAAATAAATGCATATACCTTTCAAAGTCTGGCTGTGTTTGGGTGGGGTCGGAAAGAACAGTCTGTATGAACTGTGAGATGCAAGTCATTGATATATTATGCAGAATTATGAATTGTGCTTTTGAAGCATGATCTGCAAAACTAATCTACCATAAAAATGTATATTTGTTGTTGTAAAGTAAAGAGAAATAAATGCATACCTTGCATAGTCTGGCTGTGTTTGGGTGGGGTCGGTAAGAATAGTCTGTATGTACTGTGAGATGTACTGACTGAGGTTGAAACCAGCTTGAATGTCAATGTCAGGTAAGCGCAAGAACATCTGCGCCAACTGTCAAGTAAAAAGAGAGGGGAAAATCATCATTATTCATAAATAGATACTCGACTCTTTGTGCTTAAATAAAAAACAAATTTCATTTAATTTATTTTCTAATTTTAAATGAAAGTAAGTTGTATCAGATTTGTAAATGAGTGTGATTCCCCTGCAAACGAGGACTTTAGACAAATATTTTTTTTGGAACAACAGAAAGTAACGATTACACAACAAAGTGAAAATAATAATATTATATTTTAAAGCGCCCTCTAGAATCGACATCACAGTCCTTTAATTATTACCTCTAAAGCAAGCTTCATATCAGACGAGTAGAGGTGAGCGAGGATGGCATCGACGCTGGACAGGTTTGCCGAGCAGATCCCATTCTGAATCGCAGAGATGTTAATCGACATGTTGGATGCCAGGGTGAAAATGTCCTGGAAGGTTTCAGATGCACAAACTGTCTGGAGAGGATCCGGGTTGTTGAAAAGACTTGCCCACTGTAAAACGGGAAATACAACAAACATGTATATCATGTTCAGATTATGTAGGTCATTATAATTTTGTTATAGCTTTGTGGAACATATACACATGTAATCCTGAATGTTTGCTGTGATGTTTATTGACATGTTGGATGCCAGGGTGAAAACATCCTGGAAGGTTTCGGATGCACAAACGGTCTTGAGAGGATCCGGGTTATTAAACAGACTTGCCCACTGCAAAAACAAAATGAATATACAACATACATTTTTGTTAAGATTACTCTAGATGTTTAACAATTTGGATAGATTTGTGCAACAGATTTGTGCACAGGACATGGAAATATCTCAGTAAGTCGCAGATGTGCACACTGCGCTTAGATGCTCTAAGCTATTGAACAGATTTGCCCACTGCAAAAAAAAGAAGAAAAAAAATCATAGATAATCATGAACAGATATTTGGGACTTTTACAAAATTTTACATCAAGAACAAGATAATAGAACATATTGATGATTATTATTCCTATTTTATGTGATGTTTACATATTATTTTATAAATTTTACATATCCACTAACAACGTTCAACTTAGCCTCTATGTGAAACAGCCGATGGTGTATTTACGTGTTTGCCTACCTGGTCTATCTGTGGAGACATCTGCAAGAAGCCATCAATGATTTCTTGGGAAACGCCAGCCTGCTCCAATAGTTGTCTAATCACCGCTGGGTCAGGGAAAAGCTCTCCGAATGATGGTAATGTGGCCATAGTACCTAACAAATAAAATATTATGTATCATGTTACAAACTTCAAGGCAGAGATCAGAGGCATCTAATGTTGCATTCATTAAGATAACATCATTTTGTTCCCCCAAAATATTTGATTCAGTTAATGAATTTATTACAATTTGTTGAAATCTAAAATGTTTTCTACAAACTTTGAGTAGTAGTTAAGTTGATTAAAAAAAAAAACTTATGCATATTGTTTCAGGTTGAATTAATTCTTAATGTATATCACGTACATACAATACAGTATTTATCAACTTGTTTTACTTACAAATACAGTTGCTATAAGCCGTAGAACTCCTTATCATCGTTGTTATATTTAATCATATTTCATTTATTGTCATTGCAATATATACTTTGTATGAATTCTACAGTTCATTTATTTACCATTTTCATTCATCATGATCCAGTTTGTGAGGACATCACTGATGTACTGTGAAAGCTCAGCCTGTGCAAGCCAGTCCTGGACCCAAGTCTCATTCAGACCTGGAACTCCGAGCCTCTGTAACAGCTCTATCACCCTGCATCATCAACATTGCAAGAGAGCAAAGGATTAAATAGGCATATTTAGTTTTATCTTTAATACATGTAGATAGGCGAGGACGTCACTAATATACTGCGAAAGCTCAGCCTGTGCAAGCCAGTCCTGGACCCAAGTCTCATTCAGACCTGGAACTCCGAGCCTCTGTAACAGCTCTATCACCCTGCATCATCAACATTGCAAGAGAGCAAAGGATTAAATAGGCATATTTAGTTTTATCTTTAATACATGTAGATAGGCGAGGACGTCACTAATATACTGCGAAAGCTCAGCCTGTGCAAGCCAGTCCTGGACCCAAGTCTCATTCAGACCTGGAACTCCGAGCCTCTGTAACAGCTCTATGACCCCGTATCATCAAAATTGCACGAAAGCAAAGGATTAATATGCATATTTAGGTTTAACTTTAATAATACATTGTAGATAGGCCTTTGAAAGTCCAATACTAGATGAAAGTCTCATTACAATAAGCCCTGGCACTTGAAGTGTGTGTCACAGCTCAAATATAATTAATTAAGACAGTTAAATAAACAAGATACACAAATAAATCAACAAGTTCATATCTCATTTAGATACATAGGGGACAGATGCTTATAAGTTACTCTGTAAAATAGCAAATAACTATTTGATGCACTGATAGAGCTGAACTTGGGAAAACCAGTCATGGATCAAAATCTCTTTCCGACTTTGCATTTGGAGTAACTGCAACAGCTCTTTAATCTTGCGTTATCGTAGTAATTAAGATTATGTCATTTATCAAATCTGTAGTGCAATCTTATTTATAGCGACGAACATCTTACCATATAAATGTGACCGGCTATAGCAAAACCCGGCACTTGTCGGTAATTCATGTTTTGAAGAAATGGGCATTTTAAGTTCACACAATGTGTATAAAAGACCTATGATTGTAAAATTGAAACGATCAGATCTTCGCCAATTATTGACCAATTAGTTAGAACAAAGCATCAAATGAAAGCAGTGTGATGTGGCCTTTCTAATGGTATGAAAATCTACATTTTGATTTTCAGGGTTTTGCTACAGCCGGTCACAAATGTTACAATCTAAGTTGGGCTCTAATATCAACCAATATCTCAATCAGTACTTTGACATAAATAATGAAGTCCTATTTAGTCCAGAATTTGTTTCCTACTAAAGGCAAACTGCAAACAATGTCAAAACAGAACAGAAATCATTACCTGCTATAATCTGGTTGGGACCAGTTGGGGTTCGTGATTACGCTGTCAACATAATCTGAAATGAAGCGACTGAGGTCAAGCGCTGCTTGGACATCAATTCCAGGAACTTGCATGATCATTTGGGTCAGCTGCATGAAATTTTTAAAATATATATTTTTGAGCAAGTGAATACAAATGAAAATACAAGTGTAAATCATCAATTACCCACATCAATGAGTCTATTTTTGATATATTGAGTTAATAGCATACCACCTTGTAATTTGGAGCCTTGGAGAACTTAGAGAACTCTACGTGATGCCAATTTTGGTGTTAATAATGATTTCCAATTCTGGGAAATATTTATCAAAATCATAAGACAGCTAAATAAGGTTTCTTCAAGGCTCATAAACAAATTATTTCACTATCAAAGTATTGTGCATGTCAACAGCTTTTATTCATAATTACAGAATGAAAATAAAGTTTTGTATAGGTCTTGTTCGTACTTACAACATTCTTTAACTTTGAATTCAAAGAGCAAAAAGTCCTCATTTCATTTAATATGTTTATATTAAATTCAAACAAGACATTGTGCAATACAAAAATAGTTAAAATATTAGTAGTTTTTAAACATCAAAAACATTACATTGTACAAATAATACACCAAATGATAATTGAAATGAAGTTGAAATATTACCACACACCTCAATGATGATCTTGTCCGATGTAAGAAGTTTCTTGATGATGCCATCAATATCCGACAGATTCAAGGGGCAAATGTGGTCCTGAATGGCCGAGATGTTGACGGACATGTTGGATGCCAGCGTGAAAACATCTTGGAAGGTACTCGATTCACACACTGCAGTCAGAGGATTGGGGCTGTTGAACAAGTTCACCCACTGCAAAAGATGAAATATAGACATTTCAGGTTAAAACGTGGGTGTTAAAGGTCATACTCATGGAATATATTTGATCCTGAATGGAGACATGTTGACAGACATGTTGGGAGCCAGTGTGAAAACATCATGGAAGGAACTTGATTCACACACTGCAGTATGAGGGTTGGGGCTGTTGAACAAGTTCACCCACTGCAAAAGAAGAAGTTAAGACAGTTCCAGTTAAACATCAGGTTTTTGAGACAGATTTTTTTTTTTATTTTTTTTTTTTTAGAGCAAACAATTATGTTCCTGAATTCCTGCAATGTTGACGGACATAATGGAAGTCAGCGTGAACACATCTTGGAAGGAACTTGATTCACACACTGCAGTCAGAGGGTTGGGGTTGTTGAACAAGTTCACCCACTGCAAAAGAAGAAGTTACGATGTGTACAAGTTAAAATGAGAGTGTTTCTGGACAGATTTACAAAACAGATACGATCTTTGGGAGCTAAAATGCTGACTGACATATTGGAAAACAGCGTGAAAACATCTCGGAAGGTACTTAATTCACACATTGCAGTCAGAGGGTTGGAACTGTTGAACAAGTTCACCCACTGCAAAAGAAGAAATAAAGACAGATTCTGATTTTGATGTTTTGGAGAAAATTCACAGAGCAAATTATTATGATCCTGAATGGCAGAAATATAGGCCCGTATTCACAAAGGAGGTTTGTACAAACCTTGGTTTAAACCATGGTTTACATCTATGGAATGCCAATTGTAAACTGATGGAGAGAGAATGTGTTCCATCAACATTGTTAACAAGTAAGGAATTTATATTCTCTTTCCATCAGTTTACAATTGCCATTCCATAGATGTAAACCTTGGTTTAGACCATAGTATCTGTCTCATGCACGGAAGGTCATGGGTTTGAACCCCGTCCAAGTCACACCAAAGACCATTATTGCAATTGTACCTACTGCCTCCTAGTCATGCGGTCAGTATAATACACATGTAGAACAGAGTAGGGTAATAAAAACATTAATTTAATGCAGGACCCGCTCGTAGAGCAGTGTTTTTCACTAAAGTGGCAACCCTGGGTACATTAAGCATTATTATTAGTACTAACCAGGCCGGGTTATTTTGGCTATGCTCTGGCCGGGGGGGGGATTCCACCCCCCCCCCCCCCCCCCTGAGATCTCGGCCGTCGAACACGTGGCCGCCGCGAAATTTGCAATCTAATCTACAAGATTGCATTGTAATGTTTTGGAAAATAATCAATTTTTAATTAATTATACAAATTTATGCAGAAATCCCCTTTTAGTCTTTAAATCACTAAATTTTGCTCAGAACATGAATATTCTTTATGACTTATTTAACAGGTTTTGAACATTAAAAATTGCGACAGCCAAAATTTTCCTTATGTATTTCTTTGTTTTTGGAATTTCTTATGTATTTCATTGTTTTTTACTTTTGTTTTTTTTCATGGAATATATTATTGACCATTATCCAACAATGTTTAGCCCATAATTAAATGATTGCAGTAATTAGAATGAAAAATAATGAAGGTTTTGTCTATTCTAGGAAAAAACAATTTCCATAGGATTTGTACACAAATCACAAAATTTAGCGATTTTCGGGCCGACGCTCACTTGCAAAATGTCACGTGACTTTTTAACGGTATACCCGGTCGTCGCAAATTTGGTCTCAAAATTTGCGCAAGAATTCAACGAAAAAAGTCAAGAAGGCAATACCTGTGCGCGTTGCGGAATTATCGCGCGAAAAGTCGAGAGGGGGGTGGATTCCACCCCCCCCCCCCGGCCTGGTTAGGGTTAAGAGGACTTAGCTATACCTGATCAAACTGTGGGGCCATCTGCAGGAATCCAGCGATGATGTCATCAGAGACACCTGCCTGAGCCAGGAGTTGCGTGATCACGGTGGGGTCAGGGAAGAGATCTCCAAACGTTGGCAGTACCATGGATGTTCCTGATCGGAAGACCAAACACACATTAGGTGATTCTGTCATTAGTTTGATTTCCACCATCATGGTAATAAACTCGGTCACATTCTTATCAGTTTATGACAGTTGTATCACTACTGTCAACAATCCCACGCTGTGCTAACTGCCCCCGAGACCCAGTGCTATCACAGAGAGAGGGGCTAGTGACAAGAAAGTTCCAACCCTGATAAAAATCTACTGGATGCAGGCTCGAGAGCTCAGAAATCACACCGTAGTTCAGGCCCTCAAAGTGAGGTTTTCACCTAACAGCAAAATCACGTCATGGGAATGATGCAGATTAAAATTGTAAGAAAATGGATACTTCTAAAAAAATGTATTACAAATAAAGGAAGAAGGACGAGAATGCCTGCACATCATGTTTTTCCATTACAAGATTACAAAATTTACTCAACATTGTACGTTTTTAAAGGGATCTAGTAACTTTGTTGACATGTGCAAAAGGTGATGAATGGTTGATGCAATGTATATTGTTGTTATCTCATATGTCCACAGGGTGTTGTGTGAAAATTTCACGTCAAATGGACATTGCATGGCCAAGTAATGAGCGAAAATGCAAAGTGATATTCACTAACTCACTGCACTCACTTTGTACACGGTTTCAAAACTCCATGGGAGTTTTTCTTATCTGAATACTTCGATCGCACATATCTTTGTAACAAAAGGGAAATTTGAAAAACCGAAACCTGTCCCATGATTGTATTGTTAATACAAATACAACGAGGGAACCGTTAAAATAAAAATTTTATTTAGAGGATTTGAACAATTTACTAATTCCCTTTAAAGATACATGTATATTTGAGTATTGCCCAAGGTCCACTTCAGCGACTGAAAATATGATGATATCATTAAAACCTGATAATAAATGACTAACGTGCTCCGATGAAGATATAAATCTGATATAATACATTTAGAGTGAATTTTTATGCAATTAAAAAAACTATGATCATATCATCAAATCCTGATAATAAATGACTAAGCATGCTTCGATGAAGATATAAACCTGAAATAATACGTCTAGAGTGAATTTGTATGCAATTAAAAAAACTATGATCATATCATCAAATCCTGATAATAAATGTCTAAGCATGCTCCGATGAAGATATAAATCTTAAATAATACATTTAGAGTGAATTTGTATGCAATTAAAATATGCGTTTGACTGAAAACGATTCAAACAGGGACCGTTCTGTGCAGAATGCGTCAAGATATTGAGTGGATGCCCTGATTTATTAAAACAAATTTGAAATCAAATTTCCCAGGTAGTCAAAAGAGGAAAGAGTGCAAAATAAGTGCTAGATTAACCTGTTGCTTACGGGAACCGGATGGGCTATGTACAAAGTATATGGGGATTTCTGAATCTCAAAGGGAACGGGTTAAATGCAGGTGTGTATCCAATGGACAAGTAAAACAAAAATAATGGCAATATTAGATGCAGGTCCCTCTGGGAGAACAGTGCAAAAAGAGCTGAAGCGCTAACCTGGATTTAACCAAAACTCTTTACAAAAATAGAGAGAGGTTTTTTGTACTCAAGCTGGACTCACCATTGTTGCTCAAGATCCACTCCATAAATGCATCATTGATGTACTGAGAAAGTTGAGTCTGAGCAAGCCAGTCTTGGACCCAACTGTCATTAAGACCTGGAACTTGTAGAACTTGCAGAAGCTTGACAATCCTGATATAGATTTCACAAACACAAAACAAGACATCAGTCAACTTAACATCAAGTGCTCTGAATAATCCTACAACCTTTCCCATACAAATCAAAACATCCATCTACTAAACAACGCTTCATCATACAGCTCCAGAAGTTCAACAAGCCTGGTATAATCAATTTCACAAACACCCAACAAGACATCAATGCATATTACGCCCGCAAGTTACTAAATAATCAAAAAACCATTCCCATTAACATTTTCCTTCAACATTTCATTGCAACATAAAAATACAGTCAAACCTGTCCTAGTGGCCACCTGTCTATAGCAGCCAACCAGTATTTTTTCCCCCTGAAGCGGAAAAAAGTTTTATGATTCTATATAATAGATGCCACTTTTCTACAGTGGCCACTTTTCTTACTCCCTTAGGTGGTTACTTTACAGAGGTTTGACTGCTTACATTATTTAGATGAAACATTAACCAATAAATACATTGAAGTTCCCGCCCTAAAAATAAAAGGCAGGCTTTAATTAGTTCATCTTAGACTGCATAAATGGTAGGGGCAAAGTAACATAACGAGATATCCACATTTTCTTACCTGCCGTAGTCCGGTTCAGCCCATGCGGGGTTTGCGATGAGACCTGTGATGTATTCGGACACATGGCGGCTTAGGTTGAGGGCAGCCTGAAGCTCAATACCTGGGACTAGCATGAAAACTTGAGCCAACTGCAAGAGGTAACATTTGAGAAATGAGACAGTTATATTTTTCAGATCATAAAAACTTTGGTAATGGCAAGCATGACTTTATTATAACGGCTTTAAACAAATAACTAGATATACATGCATGTACCTTGAAAAAAGCAAACCCAGCCGTTTATGTTTAAACAATTACAAGCACTGCTCTTCAAAAAGTTAATAGAACAGGAGGGAGGGAGTGAATTCTAGAGGTGTATTTAATCCATGGAAACATACACTAACTTGGGTTTTTTTAATTGGCTCACAAGGACCTCCTAAACCCTGCCGTGCCAAACAGTCTCGCCATAATGACGGTGAGGTGTGGCCTTCAAGGTACATTAAAAATAAATGTACAATATAAATCTGTTTACAACAATTAATGTAAGATAAGTCATAAACAAACGTTTGGGCCATAGATAAAAATTGGTCTAGGAGGCCGTTCAAATAAAGTCACATTGCAAGTATGTCATTATGGTGCCATTTATCTGTTTTAATCATTCAACGGCAACTGCTCCTCCAATATGGTGCCGATGAACAGGAGAGAGGGAGTTCCAGATGTGTATTTTAATGAATGAAAACAGAGAATAAATGCAAGTCGTAAACAAACCTCGGCTAACGTCTGGTCCAAGGAGAAAAGTTGGTCCAGGAGGCCGTCCAAATCAGTCACGTTGATGGAGCACAACTGTTCCTGCAGTGCCCTGATGACGTCAACATCAATGGAAGAGTTTGTTGCTATGGCAGAAATATCTCTGAAGATATTTGATGCACAAAAAGCTTCCAGGGGGTCGGAGCTAAGGGGAATGCTTGTCAACTGCAAGAAGAAGAATTCATACAAAAACAATTATAAATAAATTACTAACAATAGTTTCACTTCCCTAATTTGAAATACTTGTACACATACATATTCATGTATACAAAATAACAATATCCTTACTACATGAACGTATACCTAGAGTTAGGTTCCAAGTAAATCTCATTGAAGTCCAATAAAAGATTAATTCAATAAACATCTCTTTCTTGAATTCAAATTATTGATTTAATAAATAAATAAAATTCCAGAAATTCATAAATGCTGCTTATCTCAGAACTACAAAATAATATTGAAATAGCAGGACTTAAAATCTTATGAAAGTTTCTTGTTTGAGCTAATAGAATACATTTGTAAGTAAAGGTTGAAAAGTCCTCAGCATATAAAGATATATGAAGAGTGAATCAGAATTTTTCCCAAAGCAACCAAAATTATTTGGAAATGCAGTGGTTCTGTTGTTACTTGGACAAAGTAGCATGGAACAAACTGGGGTTTTTTTCTTCAGAATTTCTCCTCTGGAACTGAGGATATAAAAACAAGTACCCAAGACACGTGGCCAGCTTGGGCTGGCATGCGGCTAGCCAGCAGCTGGCTTGTGGTATGCTTGATAGGGGATCTCTGCCAAAATTGTGAGCATGCAGCAGATTTTTAAGCATGTCATTACGCGTGCGAATATATTTTGCAAGCTTAATCCAGGCAGAGATTGCCTATTAAGCTTATTGGTTGCTAGCCGCAAGCTAGTCACTGGCTTACAGCACACGTAGATTTCTTTAGGGGTATCTGTCTGAATCTGTTACCTGGTATCCTGGGACCACATCTACCAAGTATCCAACAACCTCTGGAGAAACCCCGTACTGGTAGAGGACCTGCTTCAATACATCGGTGTCTGGGAAAAGATCCTGGAATGTTGGCAATGGTGGAAGGGAACCTGTTAAGACCAAGGAAACAGAATAGAAGAAAATTAAGCATTCGGGTCATAGCTGCTTTGAGAACCAATCATGTCAAAATATAGTGAAATACTGAAGAAACCCTGTACTGGTAGAGGACCCGTCTCAATAGTTCAGACACTGATCCTGGAAAGTTGGCAACAGTGCAAGAGAACCTGTTTAGACCACGGACAAATGGAAGGCAATTAAATATTCAGAGTAAAACCAATCATGTCAAAATATAGTGAAACACTTGGCAAAATTCTCTTTTGTTTCTTCAGGATATTAATTCATTTATTTCTTTCATAGTTGAACAAAAATTTTAGTTTTTCGATCGGGCAACCAAACTAGACCATTTATGAAATTTTACCTGCCCGACTTAAATGTTTTACTTGCCCAAGGCAATAGGGATAGCGCTAGTGTTGTGCCCTAGTTATTATTACTAATTGGTAACAGCTGAAAGAGAAGGACCGGGTTCCCCCTTACCATTGATAGAATCGATCCACTGGTTGATGGCCTGGCTGATGCCCTGAGAAACCTGGTACTGTAGCATCCAGCGGTCAATCTCAGGTCCCAAGCCGGGAACCATTCTTAGCTGCTCAATCAGACTGTAAAAGTTACAAAGAGATGGCAAATATAACATGTACGAGATATACAAACAATTATATTGCTTCATAAATATGTCATAATAATAATAATAATATATAGCATTTATAGAGCGCCATGTATCTAGGTGCCCTATTCAGAGGCGCATTACTACCCTTGGTCATCAGGTACAGTCCGAACCCGCACAATTATTTTGTGCACCATCTCAACTCCCAGGGGAGTATACAAGCCCAAGCTGCTCTACTATATAGGGCGCTACAGGCTAATTTAACACCCGTCCAAGTACCCATTTAGAATCCTGGGTAGAGAGCAGCAATGTGGATTAAGTGCCTTGCTGAAGGACATAAAATGCCGGGGCATCGATTGGGTTCGACAGTTACCTTTCGATCTCAGGTATACTTCCGTTGATCGGCCACTGCTTCTGCTGCTGCTCCAGCCGATTAACCCACTGCAACAAAATGGCGTCTGTGCGGTTTGAGAAGTCCGCCCACCACTCCTGGTCGACGACCACCGTGGGTGGATTGCTGATAAGCTCTGTGATGAGGGCCGATAGCTGTGCAGAGTGGATAGAAGCTGCGGTGTGGTTGTATGGGGGAAGCGCAGGGTCCCCAGAGAGAATCTTTGCAATCTATCAAGAAAATGTTACAACAAATTTAGTCAAGACATCCATAATCATGGGAAAACACTCTTCTAAACCTGGTAGTGCATAGGTTAGGAAATTACAGCTGCAATTGACGTGTGTTCAGACAAGTTTTGAATTTTGAGTCAGATTCTCTCACACTCGTTACAGTATTAGACCAAACAGCCTTCTCTATTTCTTATTCTAAAGCCATTACAAATGCCTTTCAAAACGGTCCAAATTAACTTTGTAAATGTAAATATTTCAACTAGATTGCAGAGGTATTCAACATTTTCCAAAGAGCTTCATGTTTTGCATTTGAAATCAAGCACAGGTTATGCCGGGGGACGTCACTCTCATACAAAAGTTGTACTCACCCATGCCAATCAACCTCTGAGATGGACCCAAAATGGCGTATTGCACCATCGTAAGTTTACACCCCTAAATGGCGTAATGCTTTTAAAACCTACCCTTAATGGCGCAAAATGCACCAAAAAAGGTACCCTTTTTGTGATTTTTTCGATGAGTGCTGAAAACCATCCCTTTTTAAGGAAAACGTCGACAACGCCGTATAGCTGAAAATGATACCCTTTCTACACTTTTTTTGGACGCGGGTGCGTAGACAGTCATGTTGGGAGTGACCCCCCCCCCCCACACACGAGGTTATGCCATTGCGAAAAACATAGCTTATATACACTTTATCATCATATATACAATACATGTACCTCAGATAGTACAAATATAAGTTACCTCGGATTGAATCATGCTGAACTTGAAACTGGTGTCCAGTTCCCTCAGGACGAGGGAGATATTCGTGGAGCAAACTGCTTCCTCAACAACGGCGATGTCGGTAGGGGAGTCCGGAGGCAGTTGGAAAAACTCCCCAAATTTGCCGGACGAACACAGCATCACGAAGGGGTTGGATGTGTTGACCAGGTAGGCAATCTGATATTAAAAGGATATATACATATATATTATACACAGACTCGTTTTCAGAACATATGAAGTACTAGTACAAGTAAGACGGTGGAATAACGTTGTCAGACTGATCGGGGGACATGCAATATTGACGGGCACACTCTTTGTATTCTTAATTTTTGAAAAATTTTTCAATCTGTTTGTTGTTTCTGTAAAAAAAAAAAGAAGATGCTATGCCACAGTCAACATATGATTATTATTTTAAACTAAATGTAGTCAGTGTTAGTAGAAATAATCACTAATCTAAATGTAGTACATATTATTGATTAGTACCAAGTAACTTGTATTTATTTTTGTTTGTTATCTGGGAAAGATGTTATCATAAGAATGAACATCTGAAATCTGCATCATACAGCACAAAAATAAAGACAACCACACCCATTTCCTGCAAGGTTAATTATCAACAATAAATAGGCAAAGCACTGAGAATATCATGGTGCCATTTCTAAAAACAACAAGGGACTATGATATCTTTTTTATGGGTGTATCAACTTGTCAAGCCACATCGGCTTTTACTGATGCACCATATTTCATTTTCCCACAATTTGTATCTTTGTTATTACACTGTTTTACATATTTAAGTTGATTTTTGTATGTACATTGTAAATGTTTATATACATGTATATGTTTTTACTGAATTTGAAATAAAATGGATCAATAAACAGTCAATCAATATTTATAATAACCTTGTCTTGCTGCACAGCAAGAGACATGAAAGCATCAATGATGTCAGGGGCAATGTCGGCGTTGGACAGAAGTTCTCTGATGTGAATGGTGTCAGCAAAAAGCTCCTCTAGTCTAGGTAGAGTGTAGGTTTGGCCTGAAAAGATAAAAAGCAAAATTATAATAAATTAATGTAATAATAATAATAATAAATAATAATAAAGTGTCTGATGTACTTAATTACCTCTCCAATCTATTCTACAAAGAACATGAATATATGTCTTCAAAGTTCTTTCAGATATTCATACATACTGTGGGAGACAAGATGTTGATTACATGTTGATTATGCATTACATAAATCAGGGCTCCAAACTAACCTTTTTGGGGGCTAGTGAAATAATTTGATCCCCTTTTCTGGTTACCAACCCCCCCCCCCCCCCCCCCCCCAATTCAAAATATCACTCTTTCATGATCAAACCTGTGATTATAGATGAAGCATGACATGGAAAAACAAGATTTGTCTCATTTTGTCAATGTCGGGTTGAAAATCTGCTTGCCCAATAGGGCCACCAAAATATGACTTTTATACATTTTTGCTGGCCCGAAGTGCAATTTCAAGTGCAAGTGTCCTGCATAATGCATAAATGTTATCTACATTTATTACTATAATTTGACAAAAATTTACCTTTGATCATTTCCAGCATGTCGATGAGGACGGTGGTGATGTAATCGTTGAGTCTCAGTGAGGACAAGAAGGATGGATGACTATAAGCCAGGTCGTCGGATATCATCATACTCCAGATATCGTCCAACAGTCCTTGAATATTATTTGGATCTCTGGTTTAAAGAATGGTTGAAATTAAAAATTAGGAAAAGGAGTTGCCTACAACAAATATATTTTGTGGCAGTATGTTCAACAAACATACATACATGTACACAACATAAAGATGTAAAAGATATTATGATTTGAATATAAGGATCCAATCATATACCATCGTACTCCAGATCTCATCCAACAGACCTTGAATATTAGTATGATCCCTGTCAAAAGATAGTTGAAATCAACCATTAGGAAAAGGAGTTGCTCACGAAATCTATCTGAAGAAGTATCAAATCTATTTTTAGTGTGTACCATTTTAAGAAAAAGCCACTAAAACAACAAACACATTCACATCAGAGGATGTAGCTTTTAAACTTAACTTACATGTAATTCTTACCCATATACATTTTGTTGTTAACACCATATTTAATCCTCATATTAAATTAAGCCCTTGATGCCAAACGACGTACATTCAACCAAAGTTTATTTCAACCCAATAGTGCAATGTCTTAGATTTCAGTATAAAATTCATTCTCCTTATAGTACCTAGCTATGGTAATAATTGGGCCAGTCCTGAATTGGTTGAATTTATATTTAGATATTAGGACGTTGACTCACAGGTACATTACACTCCCGTTCATGTTGGCAGTCGTAGCGATGACCTCATCCAGCCGTTGCAAGGTGTCGGCAAACCATGCTTCATCATACTTGGCAAGGTTTGGAGGGTAACTCTCTAGAGCTTCAATGCCTGCTATAAGCTCTTGCACTCTTCCTGTAATGGCTGTGAAGTTGACTTCCTGTCCCTGGTCAACCTGATGAGAAAATAAACAAAAAAGAAGACTCTTTGGTAAGATGACGAGTTAGTGATGAGATGAATTAACAATTTTAGTTTGCAGTTTGGGCTTTCTAGCTGTATCAATATCATCAATGTCAACATCAGCATCATAATCGTTTTCGACTTTGACAATGTCATAGTCGTCATCATCATCATCATCATCATCATCATCATCATCATCATCATCATCATCATCATCATCATCATCATCATTCATCATTATTTCATCACCTAAAGATCATTCCATCAATTACATCATCACAATCATCACCATTATCACATCATAATTAGTGTCACATCATCATCATCATCATCATCACCACATCACATAAATTTCGAACACACCACTTCATCATATCAAATCAAATCGTAACACATCACATCATCATCATCATCATCATCATCATCACCACATCACATGCATTTCGAACACACCACTTCATCATATCAAATCAAATCGTAACACATCCCATCATCACATCATCATCATCATCATCATCATCATCATCACCATCATCATCATCATCACCATCATCATCATCAATGTCGATCATCACCATCATCATCATCATTACCGTGATGATGACTTTCTCTATTTCCATAATCCATTCCATCTGGGCAGCATCAAGGTCTAGGGAGCAGAGAGCTTCCTGAGCTTTGGCCAGATCTACTTCCGGAGGAAATTCAAACATCTGAGGGAGGTTTTGAGCGTCCCTGCAAACTGCTTCGAACCAGGAAACATTGCTAGCCAGCAACTGGATACAACGATATGAAGGTGGGAAAAAGAATTTAAAGATATGAGCTGCAAGACAGGATTTTAAATGAAAGCATTGTTTAGATGAATACAACAAAGACGATTTAAATAAATAATTTCAATTTTAGGAAATTTAATCCTTTGGCTGTCGTCTTTGAACCACTACACATTGCATACCATTAACTATATGAAAAAGGATAAGGCAAACAAGAATACAACAATTATCACAGAAGGGGAAACATGTTTACCTTGATGCGGCTTGGTTAGATTGTAAAAAGGAATGTCATCTAGTGAGAAAAGCGGATCCTTATCATTGAAGAGCAATGTCTTAAACCACACTATGAAAATGAGAATTTATTAATAATAATAATAATATACTCAATTTACATAGCGCCTAATATAATTACTGCCTTATCTGTCAGTTAAGGAATTAAAATCACGCAATATTGATTATAATTAACCTCTTAATTATAGCATGTAAACTTCATTTATATACAGTAACTCAATAGCCCTTTCAGCAGCTTAGTATGTAGAGGATTCAAACAATATGTTCTCACCACTGCATTGTTTGCCGATGCATGAAGAATCAGTGCAAGGAGATCTGGCGCTAGGTCAGAGTTTGCCTCAAGGTACTCAGCCGAGTAAGGAGGCAATAGGTCTCCAAGAGTAAGGTTATTTCCTGCATGATCAAAATATTTGAGACAATTTGGTAATGATTATAACATAGATTAAAATAACTGTAAAAGAAAGATTTTCAAAAAATACAAAAGGGGCAGAATTTGCTAACTTATCTGGTTGGAAGAGACCTGTCCACCATGAAATTTCCTGAGGGCAGAGTGCCAATGATTGCTTAATGATTGATTGATTGATTGATTGATTGATTGATTGATTGATTGATTGATTGATTGATTGATTGATTGATTTATTAATTGACTGATTGATCAATTGATTGATTGATTAATCCATCTTTCAATTATTTGTTTAACTATAGCTTGCTTGCTTGCTGTTCATACCTTAAACGCCCCATAGCTAAGTAAATTCTAAGCCCGTACATCATAATGTTTTGAGAGCAGAATAACTTCAATGGCCCCCTGTCATTGTATATTTCAACCAAATATATTCAAATATTTTCCTAAATTTTAGCACAGAAGCCCTTATTTGTTAAAGTGAGGCCTGTAAAGTGTCAGATATTGCCCAAATTGACACTTGAGACTTCAATCCTGTACCAAAATCATAGTAAGATATGTCCGAATGATGTGTGAAATTTTCATTGAAAAAGAACACTGCTTTCCTGGTTAAAAAAGCGAAAATATGCGTCAGCTTTTACAACGGACGTGTATGAGGTTTTATGACCATTTGTTAACGCTTTTGAGCTGAATGATAGATATCGTCATACTAAAGGGGCATTAAAAAAAATCTTACCCTATTTTATTCTTCTCTTACCATAAGCTAAACAGCACGGTAGAAGAGAAACGAGGAAGCTCCAAGTAATTTTCGTGGAGTTAGACACTTTACAGGCCTCACTTTAAGCATAAATTTACCTGGTAGGCTCCAAAGCTTCTGGTTGGTATAGGCAAGAACAGCGTCCAACTTCAAAAGAGCAGAGTTCAACTCGATCGCCCAGGTTTCATTGGCCATCACTCCATTTTGGAGTAAGACTGCTAGATCGTAGAAAGGGCTATTAGAAAGACAAAATACAAGATATTATTTTATATTTCATTGGGCATCACTCCTTTCGAGTAAGTCTGCTAGATCAAAGAGAGGGCTGTTTGGAAGACAAAAACAGATAACATATACTACAAAACTAGCTGGAATTTGCCTTAAACTGCTTCATACTTAATCATATTTGTTAAGAGTACAGAGAAGCTTTGGATCCATGATTCGTTTGCTATTAATCATACACTTTTGTTGGTAATGTTAGTAAATCTATCAAGTTTAATTTGCCAATACTCCATTTTGGAGTAAGACTGCTATATAGATCGTAGAAAGGGCTGTTTGGAAGACAAAAATGGATGGTACTACAAAACCAGCTGGAATGGTAATAAACTGCCCCATACTTGATCATATTTTTTTTGTTTTTGTTTTTTTTACTTCTAAGACCATGTCCTCGACTGCTTAGGCTCTTTAAAGCTTTTTCATGGACTGCATGCTCATTTTCTATGACTGTTCATTTAAGCAGTCACAATGCAGGGCTGCTTACAAGAAGGCCTTCAAATGCTCATGACTGCTTTTCTGACATTTAGTTAATAGGCAGTCTGATGTCTCAGAAGGTTTTTATAGCAACTGCTTGATAAGCAGTTCTATTTGGTAAGGGATCACTTTCAGAGTACGCACCTTGTTGAATCAGTGATTGCTTGCATGCCGATGGTGTTCCAACGTTCAGCTAGATCCACTAGATTCTGCAGCGTCTTGTTGGCCCAGGCCTCATCAATCGACACACTAGGCGGGCTCCTAAAGAAGTTATCCAACGACTGGTAATACTGGCCTTGAAGCATGGCACCAGCAGTCCAATTGTAGGAACCAATCGGTGCGTTTGGATCCCATAGTTTTTGGACCTGTCAACCAAAATCACAATGAAAATTCTAGATGTATTTTGCTATTTTCATTTTCAAATAAAACATCAACAACAAATATTTGAATATTTGAGGAAGATTTGTATCTAGGTCACTAAAATATTTTAAAACATAATTTAGGCCCTGTATTGACTCTCATTTTATAACACAGGCATTATTATAGTAAAAAGCAGTTTTCAGCAGTATTTTGCATCATCACTTAAAATATTTTGAGCCAAATCGTTATTCTGAAACTGTACTGTACTAAATGAATACCAACCAAAAAAATATTTTAGAGACGTAGATACTGATAGTTACTGATTTAGTGACGTACATAACTGAAACTCGTTTTCAGAATACACCCCCAAGATTGTAAGTCTCCTAATTTGATTTGTGTTTTTTTACCTCTGATGCGATCTCATCGAAAGACACCAGCTGTTTGAGCTCCAGGATGGTGGACGGGAAGTCAATGCTGCAGAACGTCTGCTCCAGGCTGATGACGTCGAAGTCGGGGTTGAGCGGGGAGTAGAAGAAGGAGGAGAATTCACCGGTTTGGCAGAGCGTGGCAAGCGGATCGGACATGCTGAAGAATTCCACCGCCTGTAATGTTAAACATAAACAGATATCAGTGCCTTATATAACAAGAGCCCCAGGGGGGCACGACGCTCACCTGAGGTCAATCAATTCACATCTGGCACATGTTCTCTCTGGCACCCTCAGAAGATATGAAATCAGTTGAAATCATGCCAAAATCTATAATGTGATGTACTATTTAATCAATAACTTTTGATCCCCTGTACCTAACATTATGATTTACCATAATGTTTGGGTGAATCATAAAAAAAGACAGACACACATATAAGACAAAGCTTAACACATTTCACCAGCCACTGACCACTTCAGCATATTAACCCCACTCACATAGGGACCCTATGGGGCCATTCTGCGATGGCCTGTCATACTTCTGGATCTTGAGAAGAAGATATTTAAAATTAACATATTTTTTACACTTGGTGCCCTCCCCCAGGGCCCCCCTGAGGGCCACGCCCACCATTTTAGCAACTTCGATTCCTCTACCCCTAAGGATGATTCCTGCCATGTTTGGTTGGAATCTAATCATTGGTTCTGGAGAAGAAGATGAAAATGTATATTTCCTATGGTAGGGCCCCAAAAAAAACTGTTACGCCCACAGGGCACTTGTGGGGCCACCCACAAAAATCTTGTGAACAACTTTCATTCTTCATCAATAGAGGCATCTACATATGAAATATCAGGTCTGTCATACTTCTGGATCTTGAGAAGAAGATGTTTAAAATTTACATATTTTTTACACTTGGTGCCCTCCTCCAGGGCCCCCCTGGGGGCCACGCCCACCATTTTAGCAACTTTGGTTCCTCTACCCCTAAAGATGATTCCTGCCATGTTTGGTTGGAATCTAATCATTGATTCTGGAGAAGAAGATGAAAATGTATATTTCCTATGGTAGGGCCCCCAAAAAAACTGTTACGCCCACAGGGCCCTTATGGGACCACCCACAAAAATCTTGTGAACAACTTTCATTCTTCATCAATAGAGGCATCTAAATATGAAATATCAGGTCTGTCATACTTCTGGATCTTGAGAAGAAGATGTTTAAAATTTACATATTTTTTACATTTGGTGCCCTCCCCCAGGGCCCCCCTGGGGGCCACGCCCACCATTTTAGCAACTTTGGTTCCTCTACCCCTAAATATGATTCCTGCCAAGTTTGGTTGGAATCCGATCATTGGTTCTGGAGAAGAAGATGAAAATGTAAAAAGTTTACGGACGACGGACGACGCACGACGCACGACGGACGACGGACGACGGACGACGGACGAAAAGCGATCACAATAGCTCACTTGAGCCTTTGGCTCAGGTGAGCTAAAAATGGGGAGTTTAGTGTTCAGTGGGGAATTTAATGAGGAGGATAATTCACACGTTTGGCAGAGTACGTGTGGCAAGAGGATCTGACATGGTGAAGAATTCCATCGCCTGAAACGTAAACAAAAGAATAGATGTCAGTTTCTTAAAGGGGACCACCAGGCAAAGGACAACACATTATTATATGTTTTGGTACCGTTTTGTGATATCAAATACACCGTGTCCCTGAAAAAACGAAACCGGGTTTCATGGCAGAAATTTTCTGTCATAATGAATAATTTAATTGATGATATATATATGCCTGGAAAGCTCTGTGTCTCTTCTTTCATTTGATGTGCAACTTATGGCACATACTTCAAGCATGACTGAATTAGAACAATGGAAAGTGGTTTTACCAATATTCAATTTGCACGCATAAATTTGAAGTTTGGATGAGTTTTAAGAGTTGTAAACGTACTTATTTAAAAAAAGGACAAACACCACATAAAAGTTCATATTTTTATCTTTTACATGACACCTCATGCTAAAAAAATAAATGATTTATGCCAGAGAACGAGTACAATGAAAACATGCCTGATTTCTGCCCGAATGAGTGAAAGTTGAGTAAGAAGTCGCTCAGCTTTCCTGACTAGCAGCTGACAATGGACGTTCATGCATGAGTGAATTTACACAAACATGGGGATCAGGAAACAGGCTAGATCAGGAAAGTTACTCATTTGGGCTGGAATCAAGCATGTTTTCATTGTATTCGTTCTCTGGCATATATAATTTATTTTTTAATCATGAGGTGTCATATAAAAGATAAAATTATGAATTTTCATGCGGTGTCTGTCCTTTTTCAAAATAAGTACGTTTACTACTCTTAAAACTCTCCCCAAAACCTCACCCAAACTTGCAATTTCTGCGCGCAAATTGAATTTTGGTAACACCACTTTCTATCATTCTAATTCAGTCATGCGTGAATTATGTGCCATAAGTTGTATATCAAATAAAAGAAGAGACACGTAGCTTTTCAGACATATATATATCATCAAGGAAATTATTCATTATAACATAAAATTTCTGCCATGAAACCCGGTTTCGTTTTTTCTGGGACACGGTGTAGATACCCAACATTTTGCAAAGGGTTGTGTAATTCATAAACAAAGCAATTAATTTCCACCACTTACGGAGCCACTGCTATTTCCTGGTTCCATACGGGCCAAGCATTTGCGAGTGCGCCAATGCTTTCACGCGTACGTCAATAGATTCCCGGATGATTCATTCGCTCTGCACAGTGCGCTCTGGCTCTGCACGCATATAGTCTTCGCAATTCAGACCGCATGAACGCATGGTTGAGAATGGTGATGCGTTTTCCAATTATATATTTTTTTTCTGAAAACGTATTTTTGTGAACTTGTTGAAGGAATGGAATACTAAAGATGGTACCTTTCTATAATAAGAATATTATTTTTGGGTGGTGGTACCCTTTAAATAAGAATGAGGAGTCTAGGGTTGAGTGGGGAGTAGAAGAAGTAGGAGAATTCACCGGATTGGCAGAGTGGCAAGCGGATCGGACATGTTGAATAATTCCATCGCCTGAAACGTTAACGAAAGAATAGATGTCAGTGCCTTATATAAGAATGAGGATTTCAGGGTTGAGTGGGGAATTTAAGGAGGAGAATACACCAAATTGGCAGAGTGTGGCAAGCGGATCAGACATGTTGAAGAATTCCATTGCCTGTAAACATAAACACAAAAAATGATGTCAGTGCCTTATACAAGAATGAGGAGTCCAGGGTTGAGTGGGGAATAGAAGGAGGAGAATTCACCGGATTGGCAGAGTATGGCAAGCGCATCATACATGTTGAAGAATGCCATTGCCTATATTAAAACATGAACAAAAAAGGACATCAGTGCTTGTACGTTATTGGAGTGATGAATAGCAAAGTTTGCTAACTAGTTTTAGGGAATTTATAAGGGCACCCACTGTATATTTCTTTATTTGTACCATGTTGTAAATATGATTTTATCTAATAATCGGGGGGGGGGACTCCCCTCCAAAGCTCTCCCACTGATAGTGATGATGATGGTGATGATGATGATGATGATGATGACGACGACGACGACGACGACGACGACGACGACGACGACGACGACGACGACGACGATGATGATGATGATGATGATGATGATTGCTGTTGATGGTGCTAATGTTGATGATGATGATACTGATGGTCTATATTTATGATTACAATGATGATCATTATCATGAAGATGATAACAATAATGCTGATGATAAAACTGATAATTAAGATGACATACCTTCAATGGATCCAGACTGAGAGTCATCAGGGCCTCCACAAAACCTGTACTGACTTGATAGTCTTCCAGCAAGAGTCTCTGTAGCTCACTCGAGTTTGCAAGAAGATTCCCTAGGTATGGGAACACGATCTGCTGACCTGCAAGTCATATAAATATTGATTATAAAAAAATAATTAAACAACAATTACACAAATGTACATCCCTCAAGGGGCCAGAAAGACCACTTTAACCCATATAACAAGGGAATTATTCCTTGCAATAACAATAACACACACAAAAAGACAAAGATGATGAATAATCCTAGAGAAGGAACCTTATTAGATGAACAAGCTACCTTGAGTTTGCAAGAAGATTAATTTCTAGTATTTACAAATGACTTGCCTTGTAGACTGATAAGCTTGTCAGTGAATGTCTTGGTGAGAAAGTCCTGGAACTGGAGCTGCCTGATGACTTCTTGATACACTGAGTGGTTGGCAAACAGATACTCGAGGCTCTCCAAACTATTCAAATAAATAAATAGGATTAAACAATTATGTTTTTTACTCAAACTGTCATTTTTTGAAGCTCATTTAAGGTGAAAGTGATCAGCTTGTCAGTGAATGTCTTAGTGAGAAAGTCCTGAAACTGAAGCTGCCTGATGACTTCTTGATACACTGAGTGGTTGGCAAAGATATACTCGAGGCTTTCCAAACTATGAACACAAATAAATAGGATAATAGAACACACATTTTATTTAAGGAGCAGATTTCCCACCTTCAGTTTACTTTTGATTATGTGTTCTTTACACATCAAAACAGAATTTCATGCAAATATTTTCCAATATTTTCCCAGTGAGCAAAGAAGGAGCATCATTCAAACACCCCATTCATACAAGCACTGGCCTGGCACTGGCCTAGCACTGGCCTGGGATAAAGATGTCTACCCATTCATACTAGGCATCAACACTGGACAAATAGTACAGTGAACCCTATTGTTTTGTGACGTCACAATGGCTATGCAAAACCTGTGCACAGAGCATGCGCTGTGTTAATAGAACAAGATCAGAATGCGCATGCGCAATCCAGGCCACTGTTAAGCCACTGTTAATTCACACTTGCATCTAGCACTGGCTCGGCACTGGCTTAAGCCAGTTCTAGCACTGGCTCGGCACTGGCTTAAGCCAGTGCTAGACGCAAGTATAAATGGGATGAAAGTCACTTGCAGCACAAGCTCTCACAGCTTGCAGGAAGAAAAGGCAAAACATAAGCCATCAAAATGAGGAAGAGCTTATTCGTTTGGGATTGACATCACATTTTAGCGAAAACAATTCAAAGTCAGGTACCTATACCATCAACCATGGGAGTAAATACTTACGTAATACCTTTTCATCAGGGGGGGATGAATGAATAGATCCTCCCCCCTGATGAATAGGTATCAATGAGAGATCTATGCACATGCAATCAACGTGAGACACGATTGAAAACAAAAGTAAGCGCTATTAATTTTTACTATTTCTAGAAGAGTACATATAACTTCATACATTGTGTTTCATGTAAAAATCACATTAAAAATATCACATAAAACTGAAAAGATATTAGCATTCAATTCGATATACATGTACATCAAAGTATTTGAAGCAAAACTGTGAATGTGAACATTATGAAGACAAATTGCTATATTGTATAACTTAACTCAGCCAGTCAAAATAGATATCAACGTTTTGTATCAAAAATCTAGACCAGCTTAATTGTGTAAGTAATTGCAATGTTTTACCGACTGACAACCAGCTTCATCTGGCAACTTACCAAAGGGAGGGTGGTCCTTAACAATTAATAAGAATGAAGACAAATGAGGAAATTTTTTGTGACAAAAATTACTGTTTGCCTCACCTTGTTGTGTCAAAATCCTTGATCATCCCCAGAATATTACCCATAGACCTGCATAGGAAAAGAGGTATTTGCATTAATAGGATCTAGTAACATTGTCCGACACATGTCTCTCTTGGAGAACAGTGGAAAACTGTAGAGGCTAACCTAGGAAAAATGAATGGTTATTATTGTATCAAGCGCTATATAAATGTAATATATTATTATTATTATTATTATATACACTTTCTAAGTGTAAAATGGTATCTCCAAATAGCATTTCTTAAGAGTGTAAAATGAAATTGAAACCTATGTTACATTAGATGAAATCTGTGTTACAACACTGACTGTGTAGACAGTAGCCTACTATGCCTGAAAATCTACCCAAGATGTGAAGTTCTTTCGCCGCTTGATAAAGTATACATGAAAGGTTTTGTTCATATTTTGTGGGAGTGTCGTTGTACATTGGTTCGGGCCTTCGTCTTTCAATGCAAGGGTCGTGGGTTCGATTCCCAGCCGCGGCATGTGTGTCCTCCAGCAAGACACGTTATCCACATTTGCTGCTCTCAATAACCCAGGTGCAGTAAATGGGTACTTGGCAGGAATGTATTCCTTGAAATGCTTGAGCGCCCCATCATGGTAGCTCAGCTAAAGCCAAGGTTATAATGCTCCGAGCACATTGGGACTTCGATGATAAAGCGCTATATAAAATTGGATATTAATATATATTATATATTTAAATAAACAATCAAATGAAATGTTTAAAAAGAAGTTATAATAGAGGTCATTCTTACATGCTGGATGGGTCAGCGGCCCAGTGAGGTAATGCAAACTGAGATGCCATCGTTAGCCAGGCCGAGTCGTTCAGAATCACAAGCCAGTTGTCCCATGCCGGCCCGACCTCGTCAAAGAGGGCGACAAACTTATTCATGTTGAGCGCACCTTCCGTCACATTGTATTGGAATGGATCCCCTGGGACGTAGTCCGCCTAGACAAAATGGAAACATATCATTCAGAATGAGACTTTTGTTAATGATAATTTGGCCCACAATTTGTTCATACAGAATTTATATTGCAGAAGCCTTCGAGTTGGTTTCAAGAGGAAGCCTTAAAGTCGAGGGGTTTAAGAGGTAATGTCCAGGTTAATTTGTGGCCATACATGTCATAATTGTGTTTTCGTGCCACTCACAGGCAGGCAGCTCTGATAACAATAGTCATATCGGCAGAGTTTTGAACGTACATTTTGAACATTTTGCTCCGACTTCCTGTAAAAGGCACAAAAATTGAGTATTGCCACGCATTGTAATTTATCCCCGCAGGTTGCCATGGCTTAGGCACAATATTTCCACAGAAGGATCTTGTTTCATTGCTTTCCACAAAAGTGCCAATTCATGGTTTCTTACAGGAAGGCTTTGAAGGTAGGTATGTGTGACTGGGACTGATTATTAGACGAGAACAATTCAACTTAAAGTGCAAATAATTTGTTTTGTTTTTAATACAGTGGTGATGAATAGCTACATTATAATCAACATGCTGCCTGGCATTCTCCAAAGGGATTTGTACTACGTCAACAAATAACGACGGGAGAAGAAAATCAGGCGAATTATAAACAAATACATGAAAAAATCAAACTGCTCAATTTCTTTAAATCGTTCATTATGCAAAAGAGAATTTGCTTGTATTTAACAAACTGCATTGCAACCGCAAAGGGTTCAAAATACTTTATTTTGTCAATGTAGGGGACATTTTTCTGCAAATGTATGAATAATATTGATCGGCAATGTCTAACGAAACAATGAATTCTAAATATATGACATAATTTTGATAGATCATTGCATTTATAGGTATCTAAAAATGTTGAACCTCTCGAAGTATTAAATGATAGCTAGGGTAGATGAAAGTTTACCAGCAGGGACATGAAGTAACCGACTTGGAAGATGTCTGCCAGTTCTTGCCCAAGGAGTTCGTAGTCAACAGAGCAGAGGCTCGTGTCAAGAACGTCAAAGTCCGCCTCGGATAGATCAAGAAGCATAAGCCGCAGCGTGTCGTTACAGAGCACCTGCGAGAAGTCGGCGGTTGATAAGGAGAGGGCCTGTAAGAAAAATATGATAACTATACTGATAAATTAAATTCAGACAGATCAAGAAGCATGAGCCCTAGCGTGTCATTACAGAGCACCTGCGAAATGTCAGCAGTTGCTAAGAAGAGGGCCTGTAAAGAATAACATGATATACCAACAAATTCAATGGGGCATGAGACATAGCGTGTCGTTACAGAGCACCTGCGAGATGTCAGCTGTTGCTAAGAAGAGAGCCTGTAAAGGATAATATGTTAATAATACCAATAAATTCAGTCGACTCAATTCAGTTATTCATTACGTCGACCTCTGACAGTTAACGGAGCATTATACGAACTGTATCGTTGCAAAGCACTTTCGAGATGTAGGCGGTTGCCAAGAAGAGGGCCTGTAAAGATAACGTGATAATAATACCAATAAATTCAATGGAGCTACAGTATGAGACACAGCGTGTTGTTGCAATGCACTTTTGAGTTGTCCCTGGTGGCTAAGAAGTTATTTGTTACTGAAACACAAGATTTACTATGCAAACAAGATATCTGTAACTATCAATGTACTTTTCATGTAGTTCTTGCCAAGGACTCCATAGTTAGAGCACAGAAACATCAAGGCCCACCTCAGATAGATCAAGAAGCATGAGACGTAGCGTGTCAGTGCAAAGCACCTATGAGATGTCGGCGGTTGCTATTAGAGCCTGTAAAGGATAACATGATATACCAACAAATTCAATGGAGCATCCCAGCTAGCCACCTGACGTTGGGCCGATGTCGGAATTTGGTTGCCGGATGTCGGCATATCGCCGTTGGCTCGAGGTTAAAATGTCCGCCAGCCCAACATCGTCACGACGTCATTTTTGTGATATATTGGCATAGGGTCATTTTCCGACAATGGCCCAACATCATGTTATGAGATGATGTTGGGCCATTGTCTGAAAATGACGTTATGCCAATATATCACAAAAATGACGTCGTGACGATGTTGGGCTGGCGGACATTTTAACCTCGAGCCAACGGCGATATGCCGACATCCGGCAACCAAATTCCGACATCGGCCCAACGTCAGGTGGCTAGCTGGGATGAGACGTAGCGTGTCGTTGCAATGAGCTTTCGAGTTGTCGGTGGTTGCTAAGAAGAGTGCCTGTAGGGGAAAAATAATTATTGAAAAACAAGATTTACTATGCAAGCAAGATATATGTAACTATCATTGTACAATTTTCATGTAGGTAGTTCTTGCCAATGCAAGGACTCCATAGTTAACAGAGCACAGGAACATCTAGGCCCATCTCAGATAGATCAAGAAGCATGAGCCGTAGCGTGTCATTACATAGCACCTGCGAGATGTCCAATTTATTAAAGAAGCTCCCTTATCTACCTGCAGGTTGGAGCATCACCCCCCCCCCCCTGCAAAATTCCTTGCTATGCCATTGGTCATAATATTATTATCATTATCATTGTTGTTATTACAATTTCAAAGAAATCAAAGAAAATCTGACCTTAGATGGGTCCTGGTATGCTTCATTGATTGCTGCCTGGATCACGCTTCCCTTTTCCATCAAGAAAACAACTCCATATAGGAACTTCTCTGTCTCCCCACCAACTCCATATGACGGTACAGCACCTTCACTCAGAGCTGAAATGAAAGGCATTGCATGTAGGATATTAAAGCATATTTTAATAAGCAAAACGATAAATTTCCCTTTCGTTAAAAAGATATTTATATTTATATATTTAGTGTTCAGATGTTAAATTATCCACTGGACCGTCAAAGCCGTGTGCAAAGTGAGTGCAATGAGTTTTATAGTGAATATCACTCTGCATTTGTGCTCCTTACTCGGCCATATAACGTCCATTTAACTTGAAATGTTCACACAACACCCAGTGGATACATGTATCAGATAACAATGATATACAATTTATCAACCACCCATCACGTTTTGCACATGTCAACAATGTTACTAGATCCCTTGAAAAGAAACAGGCTAAAACTTACAGATGAAAAGGGTGAGCACTTCAGTGAGGCCCTGAATGATGACATCCTGCATGGCCTGCATGGTGAGAAACAGCTGCACAACAGGATCCCACGGTAATTCATGGCCATCAACGCCATATCTGTAACCATGGAAACAACAAATTATGTTACAAATAATGATACAAATAATCCAGCAGGAATAAAAAAATAAAAAAAATAACCACCACAAAATTAACAAATCATTCAACAAGAAAATGAATAAAGAAATAATGATAACATATAATGGAAATAACCAAGGAATAAAGAAATAATCACAATAGAATTAACAAATCATTCAACAAGAAAATGAAAATAGAATATTACAGGAATACAGTAGAAAACTAGAAACAGCTCTACGACATGGTCACCCAGTAATTCACCCATGAATGGCTCTGAATTGCCGCCATATCTGCAACCATGGAAATAACAAATTATGCTTGAATATGATACAGATAATCCAGCAGGAATAAAGAAATAATCACCATAGAAATAACAAATCATTCAACAAGAAAATGAAAATGGAATATTAAAGGAATACAGCAAGAATCAAGAAACAGCTCTACAACATCGTCTTATACATGGAGATTTGTGGTATATAGAACATCTTTTCTGTCTCCCATGGGCAGTTGATCTCACAGATAGGTTTGACGGTATAAGAATGGTGTACATGTATCTTTTAAACTTACAGAGAGGTCAGCATAGTTGGCAGAGCATTGGTCTGTAGTCTAATCAACATGTTCGTCCACTCTTCGGTTGTTCCGGTAATATCCCACTCTGTGCCAGCGAAGATATCTCCAAGAAAATCTGGAGATTCAAACACCTTCATGAGAAGTAGCTGAAACTCTGTCTGCTTTCTTACGACATTGCTGAATGTCGCATTGGCCAGGTATTCGGGAGGAACGGTAGTGTTATGCCCGAGAAGGATTGTTGACATTTGAATCTGATAACAAAATTGAACAAGAATATTTAGTATAAATATGTGTAGTAATGTAGATAAGAAGAGTTACTTTTGATTCTACTTTTGTCTGTTAACAAAAAGAAGTCTGCTTTACCATTGAACTACATTGCTCAATGTTGCATTGACTAAGTATTTGGGAGGAACGGTTGTGTTATGTCCTAGAAGGATTGCAGACATTTGAATCTGAACATTGAAACAAGAATAATACAAATAAGAATATTTAGTATGCACATTTAGCAGGTGAGTATGAGTTCCTTTTGTTTTCAAAAGGAAGTTGAAAGTATTTACTTTACAATTTGATAATTGGGAGGTACAGTCGTGTTATATGTCTTAGAAGAATCATCGACATTTGAATCTGAAAGTTAAAACAAATAAGAACAATTAGTAAATACATGTAGCACATGGGCATTTTAGGAGTTATCTGAAATTGTAAATTTGTTTAACAAAAAGAAATGACATTGTCTGCTACACAATCTAACTTCATTGCTGAATGTTGCATTGGCCAGATAATTTGTAGGTACAATCGTGTTATGTCCAAGAAGGATTGTTGATCATTAAATCTGGGAACAAATTTTAAACAAGAATATAAGTAAAAATATATGTAGGAGATACGAAATGGTTATTTGTGATTCTAACACGTTGCTTTATATGAACTACATTGCTTAATGTAGCATTGACCAAATAATCGGGTGGTGCATTGGTGGTTACTTGGTCGCTACTTATATAGCCCACGTTCTGTCTTTGAACACTCGTGGAGCATCATCATTATTACCCGGTCATCAGAAACATACCAAAGTCAATCCAGCACACAAAGTGCACATTATGAAAATATAAAGGCATATTAAAGCTTGTTTATTTCTTGTGATAAATGATTGAAAACATATATTGATTTTATTCTGATAACTTACCAGTTTGTTTATCCCAGGGAAGTACGAATCCCCATAAGTAGTGATCACTGTCAAGTCCAGACTGCAGAGCTGCTCTTTGGCTTGTGTGCCGTCCAGCCCAGGAGGGTAGTCGATGAAATCGGTGCAGAAAATCTGCACCTGCTCCTCGGGCGAGAGAGCCAGCAACTCCTGAAACGTAACACAATGGACAGGGGATTAGATTTTGATAATTAAGTTTGAAAAGACATGATGTGGCCAAGACATCAATAAAATCAATTTAAAAAGGTAAATATGTAAAAGTCTTATCAACAGGTTAGAGAGCTATGATTTGTAAATTAACAGGAGATTAGATTTTGATATAACCCAGGTTTAAAAAGACATGATATGGCCTGACTGCAGTCAATCAAATTTGAGAAAAAGGGTAAATATATGAAAAGATAACACAAAGAATTTATGTCTGATCAAAAGGTTCAAGAGCTACGATTTGTTATTTTGTTTTTATCTGGGCACTGACAGATTTGGAACATGGTAAAAGGGAAGTCCAGGGTATTTAATATCACCAATTAAGAATGTTCCATGGAAGGAGCCACCAACTCCTACAAAATTACATGAAAAGAAAGTACAATATGTATTCAAAACATGGAAACATTGAGGACTTCAAACAATGTCTGAACACGACATAACAACCAAAATAGGATTTTGTTGTACTAATTGAAGCAACAAATGAGTAGCCAAGAAAATATGACACAACATTCACTCTAATTGTAGATATACACTACAAACTTCCTACCAAATAATTTGAGCTGCGTAAAGTCTAGAAAAAATTAACTTTCTATTAAATGTGTATGTTTCTACCCTTGAACAATGCGGAATATACACTGGATGCTTAGTATATACATGTATCTGGATTGCTGTGAGAAAAAAATGTTACAAGCTGACTGACATCGCTAGGGTTCAAACCCAAAAGTAAGTGAATGGCAAAAATACAATATGATTAGGAAAGAAAATTTATCATTTGAAGAAAGAACTTACTTGTATTTTGAGTGGATTGAGGAAGGTTGTGAGCACGGCTTCTGTGATGTTGGGTCCAAGTTGGACCAACGAACGGCCCAGTCCTTGGAAGGGGTCGGTCTGGAGAGTCTCGGGAAATGTTGGATCTGTTTTTATTTTGGATGGAATAGTAAATGTTTTGAATGGTCGATGATCAGTTGCACTAAATACACATAAAAATAACATTTTCGTATTAAACTTTATAGGGTTCAAAAGGAAATGGGCGTGGACCTCGAGGGGGAAACTATTTAGGCACTTGTCCCCCTCTCCTCTTTAGGGTCTCAGAAATGTAGGATCTGTTTTTACTTCAGTTAAAATAGCAATTGTGTTTGTTTCAACAGTTGAGAAAAATGTTAGAAAAATAATTTAGAAACTACAAACTGAAGAAGTGTGTAATCATGCGGATTGAAACGACAAAGGTGCTGATTTAGAAAAAGGAACAATAAAAGGCAATCCCCCCCCCAACCCTTCTGACTTATGTTAGTGAGTCAGGTGCTAATACCATTCATTGAGGTTGTCAGCCAAAAATGCCCCCATACCAATCAGAGGGGAAAAAATGTTTGCTCCTAGGTAAACTTTTCAAGCCTTCATGTAGGAAAAAATTCCATTGATCTCTATCCAAATTTACAGGGGCTCTTGTATGATTTTAAGGCTCTTTTTGACATTTTGCAAGGGGGCTATTTAAAGCCCAGAGGCTACAGCTACCAACATTAAAATTCAACAATCAGGAAGATTTAGGGAAATTTCATCAGAAATCATGGAGGTATATATATCAAATGCATACAACCAAATGCTGATAATATTTCCATAATCGGGGAGATTGGCTGGTGGGATGAAATCAGATGCATTGATCTTGGTCTATTGCCATGGAGTTGCCAGCTCTCCTGGAGCCCCTATTTATTTTGTTTAACTGATTACCATATCCTACATGTCTTACCCATCAGTGTGTTGATAATAGAGATCTGTGCATCCAGTACTAGTACTTGGTAGGCCAGCTGTTTCTGTATGAACGGCCACCACTCCGTTTGAAGAAACATGGCCTCTGCAACTGCAGTAACTTCGGAAAGACTAAAAAGACAAATACAAAATTGGGTCATCATAAGTTAGGATAGATTACAAGTTCTATGGGAATCTGTTGATAAGCACAATCTGTGTGTCAATAAGTAGGATTAGGAAGGCTACCCGTTTCAGTATGAAGGGCCATGATTCGACTTGAAGAAACATGGCTTCTGAAACTGAAGTCGTTTTGGACAGACTATACATGATCAGACAGTAATGGAAATTCGTTTTTAGAGTTCTGTTCAGATATTGTATAAATTCAATAGGAGTCCGCATTGTCACAAATTTATTACGCTGTGGTCAAAACTGGATAGATCAAATCACCCCACCATTCAGTACTCAACCCAACTAATAGAGGACATAGTTAGGGTTAACCCCTTGACCATGGGAACCGAGTTGGGCTATGTACAAAGTCTATGGGGATTTCAGAATCTCGAAGGGAACAGGTTAATAGTTACATTGAATGAAACAATGCTTTTTCTTATTATGTTTAATAGCATCTTTATACAAAAATCTATAGTTCTTTCTTAGCAGAATATTCATGACACATACAAAAAAAAAAGTTCTACTTGTTGTAACTCACACGACTGGTAGAAGCTGATTTGGGTCACTCCCATTCTGGAACAGCTGGGCCAGACTAAGAAGCTGAGCCAGTTGTGACTGGTCGAAACCGGCTAGAACCGCAGGTAGCTCCTGGAGAAAGTCTGGTAGGAGACCATACTGGTCCAGAATGTCCTTGCCCTGCATCAGCAGTTGGCCTAGGTCTGATGTCATGTTGCCTCTTGGAGGTGGAGTGAGAAGCTACATGTAGAAATAAGTGTTGCAAAATTAGATTTATTTATCAAAATATTCAATTTGAGTTGTCATAGTGTCCTGGGAACTGGATCAGAAGTGATTCTAGCTCAGATGTAATGTTGACGCTTGAAGGTGAACTTTGAAGCTAAATCTGACAATAATTAAAAGTAGTATTGCAAATACAGGACATAATTTTCATTCAATTACCACAAATGAAATTTAAGATCTTTACATTCAAGTACAAATTAGTTCAATGTATATAATCAATACAATTCAATAATATTTTGAGATAAATTAACAAAATGCTAATGTTTATTGACAATATGAGTATTGGCAATCAATACAGGGGAATTAGGCTGGTAAAGTATTTGTCATAATCAAGAGAATAAACTGCTCACTTTTTCAATGAGTTTGCCATAGTCAACTTGCCCTCGGACCACATCTAAGAGCAAAGTCGAGTTCCGACTGCAGAGGACGTGCTTCAAGAATGAATCATCCAATTCTCCTCCTAGAGGCAGAATCTCTGCAAGGGTCAGGTCGCCTTGGCAATAAGAAGCCAAAGATGTCACTGGGTCGCTCAAGATGGTCATGAGGTTAGTTAGCTGTGTAGGAGGAAATATTAAATAAGATTTTTTTTTTTTTTAAAGGGGACATTATTGTGCATTTCAAAAACACACAAAAGGCAAAATAATGATATTAATTATTACATTGCCATGGCAATACTAGGTAATACTGCTGCCGGGTCATACAATTACAGGAGGTCAAAAAAACTCCATGAAAATTGTTTTATTAGATGTGGTTATAGTTACACACACAAAAAAAAAACCTGTGTGTTTCACAGGTTGGGAAAAAATATGTCAAGATTGTTATAAAATCATAATTATGTTTAATAAACTGAACTAAATTTAGCATTGTTCTGGTCAGAATATTTTCACCATTAGTCCTAAATGAGCTAACCATTCAGGATAGTTAATACTCACCATTTCTGGCTGAAGAGTGACATTACCCTGATTACCGATCATGAGAGCATCTTGACTGATGTTGAGACTTCTCAGGACATCTTCGATCACAGTCGTATTGGCAAGGATGTCATCGAACGAGATCTGACCAGCTGTGGCAATAAAGAACATACATGAATAGAGCAAATCAAGTTATTTCAATGTTGCATAACAGAATGGAGATTTAGTTTTCGAAGAGCTCGGACTGTCTGACCATATTGGCTGACATTTAGATTGTTGAGTTCTACATGGAGATCTTCAAAGACAGTCACAGCATGGAAGATTGGTCTTTGAATGAAATTGCTTCAGCCTCAGCCTAATCTACATAAATAACATATTGATTTTCAATACATAACTCTTGTTATGTTTGTACTTACATTGGGATCCACCAAGAACGTCAGTGAGAGACTGGACCAGGTCCAGTGCTGAGTAGACCAAGTTCTGTGCCATGGGCCACCACTCTGCATTCACCGTGAGGGTCCTCATGATGTTCCTGACTCTAGAAGTTTAAGAATACATTGAATTATAAATAAACAATTTTAATTGGAACTCTCCAACATTTAACAAATATAGACTACTATTATTGAGATGTGCACCAATATAAAATCATATAGAGGAAGATAAGTTGGTGTGTCATGAAGCTTATAAACTGGAAACATCCATGAAGTTTACTACCCAGAGAAAATAGGCTTTGTAACATATAATACTGATATGTATTAACTAAAAGTTAGGGCTCCAGAAATGGAGGTATATATACCCAAACAAATGACTTAATTAAACTTATAGAAGATGACTTTTCTAGTGCTCCAATTTGATGAGCATGCAAGACGTACTCAAAGCCTGCGCTAGTCACACGAGCTGTAAAAGTTGGGCCAACACATTTTCTAGAGACATGATTGAGCTATTGCATACCTGGCATAGAAAATTAAGGGCCCAGTCAGACCATATGCATGAAATGGGCTGGATAATTTCAGCTAGCCGAGTACTTATGAAAGATGAGACTCCGCTAACACTCATGTTTAAAGCATCCAATTATATGTGACCAGCTATAGCAAAAAACCCGGCACTTGTCGGTAATTCATGTTTTGAAGAAATGGGCATTGTAAAAGACCTACGATTGTAAAATTGAAACCATCATATCTTTGCCAAATAATTACCAATTAGTTAGAACAAAGCATCAAATGAAAGCTTGTGATGAGGCCTTTCTAATGGTATGAAAATCTACATTTTGATTTTTACTGACAATTGCAGGGTTTTCTATAGCCGGTCACATATTTCAAAGCCTGGCACGATATGCACGATGGCTGAAAAGGGTAGGGATCTGGGTAAGCATTGAATGCCCGTACACATGCCAGAAATAGGCTATTAATTATAATGATAATACTCATTAATAATAATTCTACTCTTAACTTGCACACATCTGACAACAAACACTTATGACAAAACAATTATCATTATTATTATCCTTGGTCATCTGGGCATGTTTCAAACCTGCACAACAATCTTGTGCACCTTTTCAACTCCCCGGGGAGCATAATAGCCATGAGAAACCATATCGTTGAATCAGGGTAATTTACACCTGACCAAGGTACCCATTTAATGTATACTCCTGGGTAGACAGCTGCAATGTGAATTAGATGCCTTGCTTAAGGACATAAATGCAGGGACACTGACTGTTTTCGAACTCGGGACCCATGATTTGGAGTCAGGCGTATCCAATCGTGCCACAACACCTCCACATTATACTTACAAGAGGACAGACTCCTCCAATGCTCCTGTCCGAAGAGCGTCCAAGACCGTCTCGAAGCCCGGTGCCAGTTGCATAAGCTTGAGAAGCTGAGGCAACACGTCCACAAAGTCGCCCAGTCCCTGTAAATTTGTCAACTCTGCCTGAATGGCCACGATGTCCCGTGTAAAGTTTGCCAGACCGTACATATCGACTGCATTGAGAAAGGCAACCACCTGTGTTGGTTGGGGTTGTTGGAGAAGAGAGAAGTAGGAAAGTAGACAGGAGTTAACCAGTCAATAAAAATGAGAGTCCGTCCCGTCATCCAATCAAAAATAATATAATTAATCACCCATTCAAATAATTAATAAATCCATCAATTTGATTTTGAAACCCTTGTTAAAAATACATTGGGCAACAAGGATTCATATATACCAAGTTCATGAACAATAATTAATGGTTGTGATGTCTCCCATTGCCTTCTTGTTGAGACTTGATCGTAATCAATTATTCAACTATTCATAAATCAACCAATACATTGATCATTCAATCGGTCAATCAATCAAGTCATCAGTGAATTGTTCAATCAGCCAATCAATCGATCACGCTATCGATCGATGATTGATGATCAATCAATAGATAATCAATCAATCAATCAATCAATCAATCAATCAATCAATCAATCAATCAATCAATCAATCAATCAATCAATCAATCATTACATCAATCAAACGTTCATTCAATCAATATTTATTAACCTGTTCCATTCAAGTTTCTGAAATCCCTGTAGACTTTTTACACAACCCACCTGGTTCCTGTAATTAATAAGTCAGCCAGTCAGTCAGTTAATCAATCATTAGCCAAGCGATCAATCACTCATTCATTCAATCAATTCATTAATTTACCAATAATCAATTAATTCATCAGTCATATAAGACTAATCAATCAATACAAAAAAGTATTGCATGTTGATGAAACAAACCTCGTCAGCTATGTACTGAACATCTAGCTCCTCCACAAAGATGGTAGCAATCTTCTCGATCATTTCCTTGTCGAGACTACAGAGGGCTCTGCCAATTTCCTCAACATCGGTGCCCCCGGGAAAGAGCACAAACTTTTGCAGTTGCCTGGCATCGCAGAAAAGTTCCTCTTTGTTGCTATACCCAACAACGTCCAGGAGCTATTCATAAGAAATTGGAAAGAAAAAAATATTAGCAAAACCCTGCACTTATTGGTGAAAATCAAAATGTAGATTGATGAGCACTGATGAGGCTTCATATAATAATAATACACAGCTTTTGCATAGCGCATAATCACATTGCAGATGCACATCTCTATGCGCTTGTATTATTACCCTGGTTGTTACTGGTACAGTTCAAACCCGCACAATTATCTTGCGCACCATCTCAACTCCCCGGGGAGCATACTAGCAAATGGCAGCCATATGATAGCGCCCATGCTAATTAACACCCTACCAGGTACCCATTCATACTCCTGGGTAGAGAGCAGCAATATGGATTAAATGTCTTGCTAAAGGACATAAATGATGGGACATCAATCGGGTTTGAACCCACGACCTCTAGATTCGAAGTCTAGCGTCCATCCGATCGTGCCACACCATCCCCATATAGTCGCTGGGTAAACAATTAAGTAATTTTTGTAATGATATATTGGAAGAGGTGAATGTATTCATAAGAATTACCTCCAGTAATGAGATTTTAGCATCAAGGAATGGTCCAATGAGATGCTCTGGAAATGTTTCCAGCAAACTTTCCCGCAGCCTGGTTTCATTCTTGAAGAAGTCTTTCAGGTAGATATTTTGATCTATTAAGAGAAAATAAATTACAATTTGATAATATTTGTTAATATTATTCATCGTCATCAATCATCACCGCAACAATGAACCACCACCAACAACACAATCTCATCATCTTCTTATCATCTGATCATCATCAGTTCATCACCACCACCATCACCATCATCATCATCATCATCATCATCATCATCATCATCATCACCACCATCATCATCATCATCTTCATCTTCATCATCATCCCCATCAAATCATCATCATTTATCACAATTATAATGGCCATATCTTTATTGAAGTTTATTCTATGATTATACCCACTAGTTAAAAACGGCAATGAATATAAAATATACAAATTGTAAAGATAGGAAATAACCCTGACTGAGTATCTCAGTGTTCAGTTCAAACATATAAGAACATAAAATAACACGCATCGGACTAGGGCAGAAGAAATTTAACGATATACCATCAAAGTTGAGTTCTACTCACCATTTATAACCACCAGAATATCTTCCAGCTTTTCTGTCAGATCGAGAAGAGGGCTCAGCGTTTCTGGTATGGTTTCCAGATCATTTATTGCTGTCTCGTTTTGATAAAGCGGCTCCAGGTCATCGAGTAGGGCTCCAATACTGTAGTGGGTGCATACAAAAATAAACAATAATACACGTGAATGTACACAGGGGTGCACTTGGCCACCGAGAGGTTTCAAAATACCCCGCTCAAGGGCGCGAGATACTCCGGACATTCGGCCGGTCTGTGCCGTATTTGGAAGGATTAACCCAGCCGCAATAACCCCCTCCCCCCCCCCCCCCCCCCCAAAAAAAAAAAAAAATATATATATATATAATAATAATAATACATAAATACATGACATATACGGTGAGTTTATAAAAGGGTATGGTTTTATATAGTCTAGCCAAAGTGGTATTAAAGGGGTATTAAAAACCCTTGGTTCGGCTTCGGGTTAGATATGTATTTCCTCCTCCTCCTCATACCTTTCTTCTCCTTATTGGTCTTCTTCAAAGAAAATATTGAAATATAGAGAGATATCAGACAGCATCTCCGCATCGAGGAATGAAGCACGATATCTCAAGGCTTCTTTACCCGGTTTCAGATATTTGTTTATTTCGTTGTCACATTCTCCCAGTTTCCAGTTCCATTTTCAGCTAGCAAGCTACCCACGATGAATTGGTTATTGCATTCATTCTCTTTCACTTATGATATTTTCGAAAGTTTTTATTTTGTTTTTTCGGTATCATGCCATATCTTAAATTTGGCATCAAATTCATACTTAGTAATATTTTAAACCTAATCGGTATAGTTTAGTGTGTTTTTAAGTCGCATTCTCGATCGCGATAGCACTATCCTATACTAGTTGCTCCATTAGGAAAGACCCACATTGGAAGTTTACATTGGAAAAGACTCAGAAAGAGCCCCACTTCTCTCTCATCCTCTTCCTCCCTCTCCTCCTCGTCCTCGTCCTCGTTGTCATTTGCATCAAATTGGTATTTATGACTTAATGTTTTACACCATACTCGCGCATTCCCTTTCTTTACCCTTACTAGTTGCTCCATTAGGAAAGACCCATATGTATGTAAATTGATTTTTTAAAAGAGCCTTCCCACTTCATCTTCCTCCTTCTCCAAAAATCATTTTCCTCTTTTTTCCTTCTTCTTCTTCTGTGCTTATCATGAAGTCACAGATATTATAACAATTTTACAGCATCAAGTTAGTATATATTAAGTTGCTACCTGCAATTATAAACACAGTAAAGCATATATAGTTAGTTTATATTTAGTTGCTATCGGCAATTATAAACACTTTAAAACATCTAGTTAGTTTATTAGTTGCTATCGGCAATTCGTTCCCCATAGTTTTGTTTTCTTTATGAAGCACATAGTCATTTTTGGTAAAGTAAAATATACGAGAAACATTTTTACAGCATTACTATACCTGCAATTATAAACACTATAAAGCATATACAGGGTGGCCCAAAAAAACCCGGAACGGAGTACTTCCCAAAATATAGTGCCAAAATAATTATTTCCATTTGATAGGGTGTTTTTTCCAATGAAAAACGATACCAAGAACAGTAATTTTGGTCGTGTAGTTTTTGTTTTAGGGCGCTGTGAGTGACACCATGTCAGGCGCCCATTTTTTGTCAATTTTCACCTAGTCAGTGCATGTTCAATTGCACTTACTGCCCGTAATAACGAGCAATCCGCGCGCTATTGTTAGTGTGCACTCAGTCGTGTGCCGAGAGAATGGGCATGGTCGTTCAATGGTATAACGGGCAGAAAGTGCGAATTATCGGGCAATGACTTGGTAAAAATTAACAAAAATTAGAACCTGACATATTGTCACTCAGAGCGCCCTAAAACAAAAACTACACCACCAAAATGACTATTCTTGGTATCGTTTTTCATTGGAAAAGACACCCTATCCAATAGACATATTTATTTTGTTACTTTATTTTGGGAAGTGCCCCGTTCCCATGTCAGGCGCCCATTTTTGTCAATTTTCACCTAGTCAGTGCATGTTCAATTGCACTTACTGCCCGTAATAACGAGCAATCCGCGCGCTATTGTCAGTGTGCACTCAGCCGTGTGCCGAGAGAATGGGCATGGTCGTTCAATGGTATAACGGGCAGAAAGTGCGAATTATCGGGCAATGACTTGGTAAAAATTAACAAAAATTAGAACCTGACATGGTGTCACTCAGAGTGCCCTAAAACAAAAACTACACGATCAAAATGACTATTCTTGGTATCGTTTTTCATTGGAAAAGACACCCTATCCAATAGACATGTTCATTTTGTTACTTTATTTTGGGAAGTGCCCCGTTCCCTTTTTTTGGAGGCCACCCTGTATAGTTGGTTTATATTTAGTTGCTATCGGCAATTATAAACATTTTAAAACATCTAGTTAGTTTGTTAGTTGCTATCGGAAATTCGTTCCCCATAGTTTTGTTTTCTTTATGATACTTTTTGGTAAAGTAAAATATACGAGGAACATTCATCATCATCATCATAACATTATCATCATCATCATTATCTTCATCATCATCATCATCATCGCCGCCATCATCGTCATCATCATATTCATCATCGTCATCGTCGCCACCATCGCCTTCATCACCATCAAGACCATCATCGCCATCGTCACCGCCATCATCATCATCATCATCGTCGCCCTCATCATAGTCATCATCGACATCATCGTCATTATCACCAACATTATCATCAGCAGCAGTATCATCATCATCATCATCATCATCATCATCATCACCATCACCATCACCATCATCATCATCATCATCATCATCATCACCATCTTCATTATCACCAACATCAGCAGCATCATCATCATCATCATCATCATCATCATCATCATCATCATCATCATCATCATCATCATCATCATCATCATCATCCCCAACATCATTATCACCAACATCAACAGCAGCAGCAGCAGTATCATCATCATCATCATCATCATCATGATCACCATCATCATCATCATCCTCATCATCATCACCTTCTCCCATAGACGGGGAGCTGGTTGGAAGTGGGCACATCCTCTTCGGCCTTGCAGGTCGGGACGAAATCACACATCATGGACTGCATAAACTCCACCGTGCCCACGCTCGGCATCGCTTGTGGTGTGTGGAAACCTATTGGAATTAACGTGAGATATACAATATATTTAAAGGGTGTTATCAATTAATTATTAATAAAGATAATTGAGATTACAGATGCTATAATATTGGGCAAAGTCACGCGTGTCATGACACACTGTGCATAAAATGGATACATGGAGAGCGCAGAAACGTGATAAAATGTACAATGCATATTACATTTAAATATTGAATAGGTATGAGAGAAAATGAAACAGTAGCAGGACTAAAGGGACACGCCTTCTTGTATCAATCAACATTTGTTGCCACTGATTCATCTTGGAGTAGTCGTTTTCCTCATCCCCCTTTGTCATAAAATTGTATTTTCACGAAAAGAATGTCAAAATAATATGATGACTGTCATCTAATTTGCGGTAATCACACTTCGTCTTGTTATTTAAAGGGATAGTTGAGTTTTTGTATAGAGCGCGCTTCAATAATAAAATTCTTTTGTGAGGTAATGAAAAAACTGATTGTAAAATTTGCAAGAGCATACAATTTTAATGACAGAATAAACTTTATTTGATCAAAATCGGTTCAGAAAGGGCTGAATTCCCCAAAAATATAACTATTTGTAGTTATTGTGAGGTCCCACAATAATAATTTGTTAAAATGTTGATTTTTTTATAAGCTTGCACCTTCCAAAAATATCCAAAAGAGGTGTTTAGTTGTTGAGGATCTCTATATTTAATTAATATGTTAACAAAACGTCACATGCACATTTTTTAATGAAATTTGTTTGAAACCAATACGCTTTTAGAGAGCGCCATCTTGTGTTTTAACGGCGGCGCTTTTTGAAAGATAACAGGCTTTTTACTGGGTCGTTTGTATTTTGTATACCTTTTGTGCATGGTGGAGTTATACATATTAGTTTGTGATGTTATGGTGCAGGTTTTGTTTACTAATATTCAGTTTGACCAAAACTGTACTCTCTGTACCAAAACTCAACTATTCCTTTAAGTGTAGCTAGTCAAAATAGCTGCTTTCTTTTTGGACCCAATCTTAAAACATGTACATGTATAGGTGATTACAAGTCGCAACGAATTTTAATGGGCCATCAGTTCAGCTGTCTGGTTCTGTTTCTTTACAAACCATGACATCAAAACAATGCATACAGTTATTTTCCGATGATAACATCGCAAAGTAATATGTTAATTGTTTAGTTTATAGTTCTTAATGTGATTCAACATAGTTGCAATTCCTATTTTAGTTATTACGTCATTATCATTATTATCTTCTCACTACTCATATGAAATTCGATTCAACTGAAATCGGTAGTTTAAAATGACGTCAAAATGCAATGATATAACTGACAATGGATGCTGTTAGAATATAAATATCCATGAGTAAACTGTATTCATAAGATCGGCAAAATGAAAAAAATACGTCATTATCAAAATTCCACTCCATTGGCAAGTGCAGGCGGAAATGACGTCACATTACAAATACGTACTGCGCCACGGAATTGACTGCACATTTGATGGGCTTGCATATTAACCACAATGGCGACAGGAGAATGCACTTTGCCATAAAATAAATATCCCTTGTCCTCGTACAAAGGTGGTAAACGCACGCAGAGAACCAACAATGGTGTGCAAATACTGGAGAAATATCTTCATGAATCATGTCGAGGGCCCCTAGATATTGTTCCATTTTCCCCCATACGCTTTCATACGTGGCGGGGACAAAAGGACCTGAAATGAAATCAATCGAATCAGGTCCCATATACCTGTTGTGGCGAATATTAAACGAACAATGCACAATCCTATTTTTCTTGTTATACTTGTTTGTTTAAAAGGCTGTATTGTGGTGATTTGTATGTACGTGGCATACCTAGCTGTACTTTCATGTGTAAAAAACTTTGTGGTGGCCTAGCTGCTTGCAATGACGTTTTGTTTTTAGGTTCATATTAAAAATATTTAAACAAATAGGATGTCTGGATGGGAGGCGTAAAAGAGAAGAGTACTATAATATAATGACATTTTCAAAGTATTGTTAGTAAAGGTTAATGTCTGTATGGATTATGCGCTGCGTTGCGTAAACACCATGGAAAACTTTACAAAGACGAATCCCGAGCTAATGAATCATATGTAAATGACTACGTGCAATATCATAAATCATGAAAATCCAAAGAAAGTTTGTGGTGAGGGGGCGAGCAAAGGCGAGAAGGGGCCTTAAGGCATGAACTCTTGGGGGGGGGGGGGGGGGGGGGTTGCCGGGGGGAGTAAAGAAACATTAGTCGAGGGGTTGTGAGGGGAGTAGGGGTAGCCTATCCTCCCACTTTGGTCTACGTCGGTGTAATCGCTATATCATAGAAGTAACACGAGTTTTAAACACTGTAGTGAAAATATAGTCTTCAGACCAAATTTTCGCCCATTTAATCCTTGCTTTATTAACAAATAAAAAGTTAAAGTAACGTTTTTATGGATTATATAATCGATAATGTATACTCAAGACATTCATGTGTTATCATTTAAATGAGTAACCGTATTCAATGCTTTTCAAGTTCCGAAATGTTCTGGGGGAACATGATTCGTGCTGCATTACAGTTATAAAAGGCGAGCGAATGGTTCATTCTCGAACATAAAGTTTAGCGGTTTACTAACTGAAAAGACAATCTATAGGGTGAAGTTTTGTGGGACAACTTTTCACGCGTCGTTTATGATTTACAAAGAGCCGGTGATGTCGAATAGCAAGTTTACACCATCGATTAAAATAGACCTTTTTTTTCGGAACACGATTTGTGGAAGACAAAGTTTGACGTGGTCGACTCTCTGAATGCAAAATTAAATTGCCCCCGCCCCCGCAATCAATTTGCGGCATCCCTCTACGAAGTTGGGCGTCGATCGCGAATCTCTTCACCATTTTACATCGATATCGATGCCATTTTATAGTTTACCATAAAACGCGAACAAAGATTGAAGCAAGCGGATTGCGCAATATGTTCGCTAGTGGAAATTGAACGCACGATTAATTACACAATTAAACACACGATATGGTTAACTTAGATGGGTACCTGGCTAAGGCATACCCAGCTAGCCCTAGTTGGGGACTAGGGAAATGTCTGTTTCTCAATCAACTGTATCAGTTGAAGTAGACTTAGCAAGGAACTAAACTGGCGGGCTTTTATGAATATGGGCCCTGGTCTGTATCGAAACGTGTTCGTTTCTTGTTTTCTGCCCGCCATTACTGTCACAAATCTGCAAATCCTGACAAGAATAATCCTTCCAAATCTGTAAATGGTATATGATATTAGAGGAGCTTGATTCAGGGTCATTCTTGTACCTGACGGGGACTTTTTTCCAATTTGAGAGACCAGTGGTTAAAACCCACATTGAGTAATTAAAGAGAAACAGCCAAACCTGTGCGAATTTATATGGAGCAATTATGTCTAACAATTAAAGGGACTTATTAACATTGTCCAACTCCTCAAAATCCAATTGGAATGCTAGCATCCCTCATATCTTGTTGAATTCGTATTAACAATAGCATGGGACAGGTTTTTGTTTTTCGAATTTCTTTTTCGATTTACGATTTACGATTGAAGTGTTCAGATGTTAAACTATCCACTGGATCGTTGAAACCGTGTACAAAGTCGGTGCAATGAGTAAGTGAATATCACTTTGAATTTTTGCTCATTACTCGGACATATAACGTCCATTTAACTTGAAATTTGCACACAATACCCAGTGGACATATCAGATAACAGCAATATACATTGTATTAACCATTCATCACTTTTTGCACATGACAACAAAGTTACTAGATCCCTTTAAGTTCGAGACCATTATCTTGCCCATTCGGGTGCAGCAAGTAAAAGGGCTGCATGAGTGAAAATGTACATTTCGTGATAGAGTGCTTAATTTTGTATTCATGGTACTATATTATACTATAGACGAGTGGATCCATCATTTTAATAATTTGGAAGCTATGGTATACAGGCTAACCTAAACATAGCACATTCGTTTATGCATGCTTACTACCCGGTGTTGTAAATTTGTATACTTGGAGTGAAACTCACAGGGTCAGGGGATTAATAGTTTGAGTTTTTAGCCACCCTCCACACTTAAACATAACAAATTATAATGTGCACACCTGTCATATTGCTCATCTATAGAGCTAGTAGCTATAGAGCTTACACTTACAATGAGCATTGAAAGACAGATAACAATTTATCTCTTAAATGTGTTATGTGTCCTAACCACTCTGAAAGTCCCTGATCAATGTTGGATGTGAACGAGACCTTTTATAGATATAGCACAAAGGGTGCACCAACTAGCCTGTCTGCCGCCGCCGGTGGGTCGGCATGCAGGGTCGCTGATTGCATCGAGCGAAACGAACGCATTTTCAACAAAATAATAATTCTCTTTCATAACGTGTCTCGGTGCGTGAGAAAAACACTATTCATATCAACATCGCGTGCACAATCATGCCAAGAGTAACTAAATGGAGTCTGTATAACTTGTGTTTTTGTTAAAGTTTTCGAAGGTTTAGTGAAAGTTGAACGCTTGCAGCCCGTTTTTAACCGATGTAGGTGACATTGTGAAGTTGCCCGCCAAGGGAGCAGAATTGTTGAGAAAAGTTCGTTCACCTTTATATCATAAATGGACATGCACGTGAAAATGGTCAAATTCTAGTTGCTTACAGTTTACAGTCATAAAAGGCGAACGAATGGTTCATTCTCGAACACAAAGTTTAGCGGCTCATACATTTGAAAAGAAAAGGTGGTGAAGTTTTGTGAGGCAACCTTTCATGCGTCGTTTATGATATACAAAGCAAAGAGCCGATCCGGAGCCGATCATGAATAATTACGAATTACACGATTACACCATCGACTAAAATAGACCATTTGTCGAAAGAATGTTACTTTGAGGTTGGCCCCCTGAGTGCAAGAATAAATTGCCCCAGCCCCCCCCCCCCTCCCCCTCCCGCCCTCTTCCTCAACTTGTGGTGCCCTTTTTCGAACCTATTCACCCTTTTTATTTTACCCTATATCAGATTGCGCAATATGTTCGTCAGTGAACAGGGAGTATCAGTGGGGGTGGGGGTGTGGTGGGGGTGGGGGGGGGGGGGGGGGGGGGAGAAGCAGCCCGTGGAAAACTACATGGCCTACATGGACACTTTTTAGTCTTTGAAATGAGCCCTGATACAATTTGTGCATGGTCCTACCTTTTCCAAAACATGGTATATTGCTCTGACTATACCAACGGTGCACAATTATTATTGTCTAAATTTGTCATATCAAGTGTAATCGGTCTCGAAACTTGTTTTCTTTCTTGTTTTCTGTCCGGCATTTCTGGGACAAATCTGCAAATCTGACAAGAACACTCCTTTCAATCCGTAAATGGAATATGGAATTAGGGGCTTGAATTCAGGGTCACTCTTGTACCCGATGGGAACTATTCCAATATTGAGAGACCATTGGTTAAAACTCACATTTAGTAATTAAAGAGGAACAGCCAAACCTGTGCGAATTTATAAGGAGCAATAATAATGATACATGTCTAACCATGAAAATGATCGTCAAAAGGAGCAGGGGCAAAGGTGTATAGTAATAGTTTGAACAAAATGCAGAATTTGTACTTTTAACTCGTCCCACCTGCATACTTAATGTCCAGTATACGATTAAGGTGCGATATTGCTCATCTATAGAGCTAGTAGCTATACAGCTTACAATTACAATGATCATTGAAAGACAGATAACAATTTATCTCTTAAATGTGTTATTTTTCCTTTAATATATATATACTTGTAGCCACTTTGAAAGTCCCTGATCAAATGTTGGATGTGAACGAGACCTTCTATAGATATAGCACAAAGGGTGCAACAACTAGCCTGTCTGCCGCGGTGGGTCGGCATGCAGGGTCGCTGATTGCATCGAGCGAAACGAACGCATTTTCAACAAAATAATAATTCTCTTTCATAACGTGTCTCGGTGCGCGAGAAAAACATTATTCACATCAACATCGCGTGCACAATCATGCCAAGAGTAGACTAAATAGGGTCTATTTAGTTTTTTTTTTCTAAACGTATCTATTATCTACTATTTATTTCAAGTTGAACGCTTGCAGTCCGTTTTCAACCGATGTAGGTGACATTGTGTAGTTATCCGACAAGGGAGCAGATTTTGGAGAAAAGTTCGTTCACCTTTATAATCATAAATATTTGCACTTGATATGTTAAAATTATAGTTGTTTAACCGCCCTCGGTTCCATACCTTAAAAGGTCGTTGGAGCATGTTGGCTTTCATGTAATTTGTTTCGGTGACGATTGCTCCAATATTAAATGTTGACTACCACCCACCTAAAAACGGGAATATTGGTAGCCTTATAAGCAATAATATTGTAAACAAAATATTGTACCTGAAATTTATATATAAACAAAACAAAAACAGTAATGCATTCGAACACACATGAAACTGACCAGAAATACGTGAAATAAAAGAGCAGAGAAAATGTCTTGGCGTCGAGTCCTGGCGATTCAATTAGTTTAATGCTCTTGTTGATTTAATTAAAAATGATAAAACAAACTTTTTATAACGATATCAAAGAGACCAGGGAAACTTTATAACTACCGACCCGCGGCTTAAAGGGATAGTTGAGTATTGGTCAAACTTAATTTTAGTAACCAAAACCTGCACCATTGCGGTACAAACTAATAGTTAACTCCACCATGCTCGAAAGGTATACACAATTACAAACGACTAAGTAAAAACTCTGTAATCATTCAAAAAGAGCCGTTACAACTCAAGAGGGCGCTCTCTAAAAACTCATTGATTTTAACAATTTTTCATACAAAATTGTGCATGTGATGTTTTTTTTTTTTTATAATGAATAGAGATATAATCAACAGCTATTTAAAAAACTATTTCGATTTGTTTTCAAAGAAGTCTATAAGCTCTTTTGTCTTTTTTCTAAAAAGTCAAGATGCCCCCCGGCAGGGTAGACTTTAAATAAAATATTTTGAAATCAAATTTTACAACTATGAGAGCATTCGAAAGGGAATCATTCTCATTTCACAAGTTTTATTCAATGAAATTTCAAATGGAATTAAAACCAACCAATTTAGTGTCAAGGAGAATTTCGGGAAGTACCATTTTGAATGTGCATTACTTATAAAATATTAATTTTTTATTTGTCCTGAATTATAATCAATAAACTGCCTTCTAATTATATGATTACATGTTCTAAACATCAGTTGTTAATACCAAAACTTCCTAAAGTCCCTACCAAGGTAAGGTGACACAAATACCGCCTCCTACAAACCTTGATCGCTTCGCTCCCTGGAGAGAAAAATACAGTTTTAGCTCGTTATGCGAGGAAATGTCACAAACTATCACTCACTCGATCACATTATGAAAAGACGACCCTTTGGTAAAGCAAACTTTCAAAAAGGAAGTGCAATTTTATCACCCCAACTTTGAAAGGAGACCGAACTTAATGATTTAGTTTTTATTATTTCATATCAATGTCAATATCGCATCTCGAATAACGAGCATTCGGTACAGCTAACCGTCAAAAAAGGAACTGCAATTTTAACGCCCCGACTTTGAAAGGAGACCGAACATAATTATTCAGTTTGTATTATTTCATATCAATGTCAATATCGCATCTGGAAAAACGAGCCTTCGATCGGTAAAGCTTACCGTCAAAAAAGAAATTGCAATTTTAGCGCCCCAACTTTGAAAGGAGACCGAACATAATTATTCAGTTTGTATTATTTCATATTAATGTCAATATCGCATCTGAAATAACGAGCCTTCGGTAAAGGTAACCGTCAAAATAAGAATTGCAATTATATCACCCTAACATTGAAAAGCGAATTGTTCAGCTTTTTATTTGTTCATATCAATGTAAATATCGCATGGAGTAATGAGCATTCAATTATATCTCCGCAACCCCACATTTGAAAAGCGAAAGAAACAAATTATTCAGCTTTTACTATTTTGATCTGCATCTGTGCAGTAATATATAGTATACCTAGGAAAAGTTCAATTGAATAATGACCTTACCATTACTAATGAAACTGACAATAACATTCTTTTTCAGAGCGCCATGTGAATAAAAATGGATTGCAGAATTGATCGTCGCAATGATAGAATAATAATGTCAATAATATTATACTCAAACAATAATTATTTTTAGGCATGTTGTCAAATCGCCCTGATAACAAATCTGCGCTATACTGACATACTTGTTTATTATTGTAATTGGCGTTTAGTAATGTTGCGGGGGCTCAGGTCCATTGGCCTTCCCCTAATTATTTGACAACAAACATTAAAGGGATCTAGTAACATTGTCCAAATCCTCAAAATCCGATTGGAATTCTAGCGGTTCCCTCATACCTTGTTGTATTTGTATTAACAATATAGAAGCATGAGACAGGTTTCGGTTTTTCGAATTTCCATTTAGTTGAAAAGATATTTACGATTAAAAAGTGTAGATGTTAAACTGTCCACCATGTCCACTGAATAGTCGTAACCGTGTACAAAGACAGTGCATGCAATGATTTATTGAATATAACTGCATTTTTGCTCATTACTTGGCCATATAACGTCCATTTAACTTGAAATGTTCACACAACACCCAGTGGACATATCAGATAACAACAATATACATTGTATCAACCATTCATCACTTTTTGCACATGTCAACAAAGTTACCCCTTTAACATTATAAGGGGGAAATTACCTCGTTATATCAGGTATATTGATATATCAAGGTTAAAACAAAAAGAGAATGTAAAGAGCTTGTAACAATAAAACTACCTTGTCACAAAATAGATTTGTTATTGTAAGAGCTCTCTTTATAACGAGGTTTCAAATGTATATATTCACTTCAGACATGGTTTATGTCGACTGATGATTTTCGTGACCACAAACATTAGGGATAATCATGATGATTGTACTTGTCAAAACACAGTTGACACAATTATAAGTTGACTTGTATGCTTTCATAATGTAATTAACGCATTTATGCCTGCAGAGCGGATTGAGAATGAAACAACAATCACCCTAATGTAACTCCCCAGTCTAAACAATCAATGTAGAAGTCATATTGCATTTAAAATGAAATCAACGCAATGACGTAGGGAAAAAATACAATGGAATAATCGTCATGGTCCACAGAAGCAGACGTAACTTATATGCATAATACATGCAAGTATGCCAGGGACAAAAGAAAATGAAACAATTGTTCTTGTACACTAAACAACCCTACACAAAAGCAGAAGTCATATTAATTTAAAATGTAGTAAATACAATTAAGGGAGAAAAGAAAAGGCAAGCATTGCATTCCTTCTTTGATATCGTCACGCGGCGTTTTGATCGAAGGTCATGCATCCGTGGCGGAAGAAAATTGCCCAACGATTCGTTAATAATTACGTATTCAGAGGGAATTCATGTTCACAGTTAATAATTGTGATGGTTGGGAAGTCGCAGTGCATGGTAGCGATAGAACAAACATTACGCTTCGTTTATTTTCTTTCTGAATAATCAATATTAAGTCCGGTAAATTTGCATGTATGCATTTTAACATGTGCCGTAAAAATGTAATGTATGACATGTAATATTAGTTGGGTCTTATGTACAAATCATACAGCCAGTAACAAATGCTTCTACATAGGGTAGTCTTACATATGTAATTATGAATTATTCTCATCACGGTGCCGTCTCCGTCTACGCCCTGTGTAGGTACCACATGGCGACATCGTAAAAATGTCATAATAGTAACCCTATACGTTATCATGATGCCATGGAAATCACAAATACATCATAGGCTGGAGGAAAAGAAGCGAAATACAAATAAACCTTATTTGTACAAGTATCCAAAATAAATATTAAAAAGTGACGTATTTATTCAGTGTCTATTCAGAATGGAGCACTAGAGGGGTGCGAAAGGGGGGGGGGGGGGGGGGTCTCGACACAAAACATGAAACGACGTTTATTTGGCTTGTTCATGTTATGCTTGACCCACGCAGAGGCCTATATCACGAAAAGATCGCCGTCATCGTCATGTTCGAGTCCTACTATATACCCGCATCTTAATTTGCCCGTCAGCATTTTCCCGACCCACATTTCGTGTTATTTTCTGCACTCAGGTGTATAATAAGGATATACTCGGTAGGAAATAAGAGTGAGTGTTATAGCATGTGTGCACCTTAAAGTAGCCTACATATAGCACGGGTTGGAATGCTCACAAGGGAGTGGAGAGAGTGCACGTTAAGAGTTGGAATGATTAAGGGTGTAAGCTTTCCCCAGTGAATAACCCCCTTTTATTTTCACCCTCGGCCCCATTAGCTACGCTGGCGTAAACTAGTATTAAAGATCATCAAGCGTCGGGATGCTACACTGCGGGTCGCCATTTTTAACTAGGCTAGTTTGCGCGCACCACATGACACGAATTTACTGTGCAGTACGCACCGCGCGCAAGATGGCGCCGTGCGTCTGATATACGACTCTGAACCACCTTTAAAATGTCAAATGAATACTTTAGGAGAAAAAACAATCAGTAAATATACGAAGGAGGAGAGCAAAGTATACAATCCAAAAAATGACAGGGAAAGTTAAATATTTGTCGACAAAGTAAATACCCGATCGAGGCTCTGCAAACATAAACGTACTTTTCGTATTGTTTGTTACATATTTTGATGATGTTGTAAGTGGTTTGTCACATCATTTTGAACCGTCAGAAATGAAATTTGGTATTTGCTTTCCCCTTTCTTGTTCGTTTTCATTTTCCCCCCATTTTTCTTTGAATTATCTTGTTTTTTCTGATTGACTTAAACGTAATATTTGCACACTTCGTATACGTACGTGACAAACATCTGACGATTAAATGTGCACCTGCAATGTGTCAGATATTGCCCAAAATGACATTTGAGACTTCAATCCTGTACCAAAATCATTGTAAGATATAATAATAATGGTATTTTTTATTCAACAAAATGTCACATTCACAGCTACAAGCTGAATTGCAGTGTCATTTGCAACAATATTTACAAACATGGAAATAACATTAATGAACTCACGAGGTAAAAAGATATGTCCGAAAGATGTGTGAAAGTTTCATTGAATAAGAACACTGTTTTCCTGGTTAAACAAAAAGTGAAAATATGCGTCAGCTTTTACAACGAATTACCGTTTGACGTTTATGACCGTTCATTAACGCTCTTGAGCTGAATGATAGATATCGGGGCATTTGAAAATATCTAACCTTATTTTATTCTTCTCTTACCATAAGCTGAACAACACGGTAGAAGAGAAACAAGGAATCTCCAAGTAATTTTCGTGGAGTTAGACACTTTACAGGCATCCCTTTAAAACATTTTAACTTGAAACGAGTACCATTTTTTGTTCTTTTGAAGGGAAAGAGAAACGGTATAAATGTTAGATCATCAATATTTCTTTACAAAATAAATTGATTGTTTGAAAAGAGTGAAGTCGGTAGTCACATGATCTGACTTACAATTAATTGTAACTTACAATCGATTGTTTCTCTTTCTGCAACGGGCACAAGGTATGACAGAATCGCTAGTGATATTATGCAAGTGGGTTCGGGAAAATCTAACTGTTCGACATTTAGATAGAGATGCCTCGTACATATATTGTATGCACGCAGAAGGCTTTATAAATCTTATAACCATGGAAACTAGATTAAGGAGAAGAAAGAAAGCCACCCTAATTATGAAATCGTGGTAAAAATAGATTTACTTGAACATGACTTTCAGAGGCATGCGAGGGAAGAATTGATATGCACATCCACTTCATGTGTGTATATTGATTGATATAGGCGTGGGTCACTTATTTTGTCTATATTTCCGATGCCTTACGCTGGGAATAATGATTAACTGTCCATGGAAAGTCTTGAATGGTATGGTATAACAAATGAAGTGAACTCAATTATGCACAGTCACTTCGATTTGACATTTACCTGACGGATGCAGCGCAAATTTCTTTGTATTATCGATTGCTGGGTGTTGGCCGATTTGTATCTAATACATGTATAGCGAATCCTCCAGATTCCATTAGATTTTATGCATGAGTCATAGTGTAGTAGTGTACCATGGAAAGTATCCAAAGGGTACAAAATATATATTTAACCCAATTATGCCGAGAAGGGAATATATCATGGAATTTACCTTCTCTTTTTGTACACTCAATTTATATAAAAATGTATATTAAAAAGCTCCATACGCATATAAGGTCAATTAACAAGGTTATAGTATCAATTACTGGGTGTGGGCCATTTAAAACAAATTAATGAAAGTATTCGAAACCATAAGTGGTCTCTCGCACCGTAAGCTATCCATGTCCAAGACATTTGGGAAACAGCGAAGGGGTTATAATCGATTCAACCCAATTATGATTCGAAGGCTACGTAACTGAACATGACTTTCAAACAGAAATGGATGTCAATTTACATTATTATATTGATCACCGAGAGTGGATTAATTTTCTTAAACAGAAATATATTCGAAAGCCTTTGGATAGTCATAATGGCCGCGCCTTGCAAACAGTAAGATATCATGCACAAGAGGCAAGACATAAGAAACATATGCATGGGAAACAAGTCAACCCAATTACTCCGTGAACATGGTAAAGGTTTTTACTGAACATGATTTTAAAACAAAAAAACAAAAAAGTACATGACTGTCAATTGACATTATAATAGCGCGCATTGTTCACAAACAATGCTCGCCCCCCCCCCCCCCCCCCCCCCCAATGCATTGTGTTTTCGGATGGAATCGGCGCCACATCGCTGTGTGTGGCTCATCTTTCTAGAAATGCACTGTATTCGAAAGCAGCAGACATGTCAATGATACCTCAGTTTTAGTTTCAGTTTCAGTTCCAGTTTATTTCACATCAAATACCTCGCAGTACACGGTATAGATATTCATGCCCAGTGCATTATAAACGTTACCGTATGAAAAATAGCAATGGTTAAAGGGGTAGTTTAGTTTTGGTAGAGAGGGCGCTGCACATCGCAATTTTTTTGTGAGGTAATGAAAAACTGAGTGTCGAATTTGAGAGAACACGCAATTTTAATGGCAGAATAAACTTGATTTGGTCAAAATCGACCCAGAAACGGCTGAAATATCAATAAATATATCTGATCTTATAATTATTTGGGGCCCAAATAATTAGATGATTTTTTGATTTTTTTTTTAAAATGCTTGCACTTTTTCAAACATTTTCAAAAGCGTTTTTTAAATGGTTGTTGATGATCTTGCTATCTAATCATTATTATCAACAAAACATCACAGGCATAATTTTGGTTGAAAATGGTTGAAACCTATGCCTTTTTAAAAAGCGCCCTCTTGTGTTTTAATGGCTCTTTTTGAATGATAACAGGCGTTTTACTTGGTCGTTTGTAATTTTGTATACCTTTCGAGCATGGTGGAGTTATAACTATTAGTTTATAATGTTACTGTGCAGGTTTTGGCTACTAAAGTTCAGCCTTACCAAAACTAAACTACCCCTTTAACTAAATTTATATACATTGCATCAACCCAATTATCTTGTGAAGGCTACTGAACATAAATATGAATGTCAATTTACATTATAGTATTGATCGCCGAGTGTGGATCAATATTGTAGAAAAGATGTATCGAAAGCCTTTGCATACGGTAGTCATTGTGGTGCCTTGCACATGGTGTAAGATATCCATGTCCAATACGTTCGAAACATTGCAATCATAAAATATAATACTTATGGTGGCTATTACTATTATAGCGCTCGTTTGGTCTATCGACGCTCGCGGCGCATCATTATTCTAACCCTGGGAAGTGGCAAGTCGGGAAAGGTAAGATACATCACACCAACACAATTATGTCTGGTTTATTTGTTTTTTTTTTTTTTTTCTTCCGAAATAAGCAAATACATCAATATAGTGAAACGAGGAATTGACCCAAAATTCAGCAGAATTGCAAGAAAACCGCTGTTCTTCCTTTGGGTCCTACAAGTCTTGATGTCTTATGTCTTATAGGTGTTACATGGACACTTATTTCAGAATCAAATACAAATGCATTATAATACTGATCGCCGAGTGGGGATTCAATTACTTGAATAGTGAGATATCCATGCCCAATATATTTGAGACATTACAATGGTAGATAATAATGGTACCAGTGCCTACATATAAAGCGCTCGTTTTGTCTTTCGACGCTCGCGGCGCATCATTATTCTAACCCTGGGAAAGTCGACAAATGTATAAAGGTACATTACACAAACCCAATTACAATGTATGTATAATTGATGTCTCAGGTGTTTGATGGACACTAATTTCAGAATCAAATAACATGTACGTTAATTAGCATTAAAATACTGATCGCCGAGTGGGGATCAATTTGTTGAGAACAATTGTATTCGAAAGCCTTTGCAGTTAAGATATCAGTGCCCAAGACATTATAAACATTATAGTAATTTTGGTTACTTTTATAGCACTCGTTAATAAATTCGACGCTTGCGGCACATCACAATTTTGTTATCCATTCTTTCTTTTTATCCCGGAAAACAGAATAAAGAAATATATCGCACCAACCTAATTATGCCTGAAAGTTTTTTTTTAATGGAAACCAATTTCAGAATCAGATGGATACGAAGGAAAATTTACATTATAATATTGATCGATGTGTTCAGATTTATTTGTCTCTAGAAATATGTATTTGAAAGCTTCGGTGGTGTCTCGCACAATATACGTATACATTTGAAGTCTCGGTTAAAACTCATTTGGAGTGATATGATTCTGGAGGATGTGTATACCTATATAGCAAGTATAGACCCCATGAGAAGTCGCAATATTAATTTTTAATACAAAATAGCATAAGTAATAACAACTTATTCTCTATGCGCTTTCCACAAAAAAAAAATCCTAAGTTTTCCATATTAACCAGTTAGCATTTATCACGAACATTACAAAAAGGGGTAGACACCTGCACAATGCACCTAGCCTATAGCAAATTATGGAATTAATTATACATAAATATTTGATTCCTTACCAAGCTTCTATTCATTTCAGATGAATGGGGGGATTTATCTATTCATCCAAAACATTCCAAAAATGTCTAGGGTCCCGTTGCAGAAAGAGATACAATCGATTGTAAGTTGCGATTAATCGTAAATCAGATCACGTGTTCTAGATGCGCAAATCTGATGAGTTGAAAGTTGAAACGGGTACATTTTCTGACTTACGATCAATCGTAACTTACAATCAATTGTATCTCTTTCTGCAACGGGGCCCAGGTCAAATAAACACTTGCCGTTTAATTTAGCCCTCAGAGGATTAGCATGAGAACATTTTACGAATAAAAATACAATTTGTGATATACTGCACTATCCGTTTGTAAATGATATCAACTACTTAATAATAATAATAATAATAATAATAATAGTCATAATTCTTTCTTTAAAAAGGGCAGTCTTACAATACAGTCCCAATGTGCATACATATATACAAGACAAAGAGAGAGAAATGGAAAAGTATTTGAGTAAAAATTAAATAATTCAAACTTACATTTCATTAACAAACAGAAAGGCTCCGAACTCCTAATTGAAACTACTAAAATCATTTAATTAGTTAATGCAAACAATACCAACACATATCCCCATGCATGTATAAGAAAAGTATACATCACGTACCCATTAGACCATGGCCATACACGTTGTAAAACTCCCAGGCATAACAACAATATAATCACTGGTGCCTTGATGATCATTCAGCGACATCAATTTAATTATATCATAATTCTGTCACGTGCGAGTTTATTTTGGGCCACACAAAAACTGTTATCAATGCACCATTTCCACGTGGAATGTGTTTGTGGGTCCCAATATTAATTTAGTATCTGATTTCTTTACTAACCTTGTGCCGTCACATGTCTTTGAATATAAGCCTAGTGCATTGCCAAGTAGGCTAAATGTCATGCTTGATCGACGATTGAATCGAATTGAATACAGGTCTTTTTTCTAGTTTTTTTTTACTAATCACGCAGATATTCAATAGTTAAAATCCAGGTTTTTAAAAAATATAATTGTTACAGGGAAAAAAGTGCAACTAATGCAAGAGTCTTTTTTTTTGAGATACAGCTATACTAATCACGCTGTAAAGTTGCAGAAGTTCAATTTTTTAAACCCATTTTTTCCCTAAACCCCAAATCATTGTTATAGGGGGAAAATGTGCAACAGGTGCAACATTTATAGGAGTGTCTTTCTTTTGATATATAGCTAATGCATATTACGCATTTAAGTTGCAGAAATTCAATTATTAAAATCCATTTTTTGTTTTCCAAAACCAAAATCATTGTAAAAGGGGGGAAATGCAACTGGTGCAATTTTGTAGTACAGTCTGTCGTTTGAGATATGGCCATGTCCATATTGAATTAGACGTGCAAAGCAGGTTATATCATTAGTTCTTTTCAAAATTATCCTCGAGTTTGCTGAGAGATTTTCGAAGATTGAAGAACGCTGTCAAAATGACAATGGTCACTTGACCACCATCCACCGGAAAGAGGTCACTTTATATACATGTAGGTACGTTGTTGTTGAGAGATTGACCACAGCGACTTATAATAGGACCAGATGAGGTGGTCCTACCCTGGTCCTACACATCAATTACTGTTTTGAAAGATGCTTATTATGTATATCCATTAATATTACAAACTTAATTATTATGTTAATCAATTTATCTGTTATACATGTTTATTTTCAGTATTCAATTAATGGATTTCTTTCTGTATTATTTGTATAATAATTTTGTATTATGTGATTATGTTGAAAATAAAATGAATCAAATCAAATAAAATCAAATGCCTAATTCAGACCCAAAAGAAAATGCTTATAATTTATTAAACTTTGTTATGTTGTTGATTCGATGGAGACTACCAGTATTTTACCATGTTTACTGAATACCTTTCATGCTGTATCTGCTTTATTTTCTCTCTCACTCTCTCACGCCCCCCCCCCCCCCCCTTATCTCGATTGTAAGTTTTAATTTATGTATATAAGTCAGATCATGTGTTTTAAATACGCAAAACTGATTGAGTGAAACGCGTAAATGCCCATGAGCCGCTTGGAAGGAATGCTCCCCAGCAGGGAGTGGAGATGGGGCACACAATGTGTGCTATAGCTTGCATTGTATCATATGACCGGGGTAATAATGGTGTAAAGCCCTTATACATGTAAGAAATGATATGGTATCATTAGGCGCTATATAAATCCAACCTATCAGTGACCTATTATTCATTATCTCTCTCCCTATATATACGAAATACGTTTTCAATATAAATGAAAGAATGATCAAAATGTAAAAGTGTGTATATTAAATCAAAGATAGAGAAACTGACTAGAAATGTATAATACAAATGGAAAAGGGCAATTTTCATTTATGTTATATATTGTTACACTTCAAATTGTGTGTACTCCCATACCATGGGTCGTTGAGTAAATAAACTTTCAAACTTTCAAACTAAATTTCCTTGGCCTCGTTGCAGAAAGAGATACAATCGATTGTAAGTTACAATTAATTGTAAGTCAGATCATATGTTCTAAATGCGCAAATCTGATTGGTTGAATGGCGAACATTTTCTGACTTACAATTAATTATAACTTACAATCGATTGTATCTCTTATTCTCTTTCCGCAACGGGGCCCTTATCTCATAACATATTTTTTTGTTTGTAAGTTTATATAAGTTTGTAAAAGTGAAAGTCCTTCCCGTACCAATGTTGGCACATAAGGCGGCGCGCGCCTTATAATCTCCGATTATAGCCCTATAGGCCACACGTCTACTACATGTAGCGAAAGCCGTACAGAAGGGGGCCATGCCCTCTGGTAACTTGTGTGATTAACGTTCCCTTCTCCATTCTATAAATGCCGAGCGCCTGGCTAGAAGGGAGAAGGTTCAATTTAAAGTCTTTAGTATGATCCGGCCTGGGTTCGGACCCGGGACCTCCCATGCATGAGGCGGACACTCTAACCGCTAAAGCCACCATGCTCATCGATAATGAAACTGCGTACTTTACTCGCTCAACGATAGTTTTGTTTCTTCTTTCTTTTTCAACTTACATTCTCCCTGTCTTACTGGTGGTATGTTGTTGCGGAGAATGGCGATGATGGCGAAGATGAGGATGGGCCAGAACAGAACGATCACGGTGAGAATCTATAAATAAATGAATACATTAAAAATTAATCAAATCTTTTACACATTAACCGTGTCAATTAATCAAAATGAAACAAAGTTTAGGCAAATAAACATTGACATCGGTGCAAGGCGTTATAACTTTAATACCAGCTATACTGTATATTACCACCTCGATCAGTATTGTATTGTTGTCTCTCATTGGCCCCGTTGCAGAAAGAGTTGCAATCGATTGTAAAGTTACAATTAATTGCAACCTTAAGTCAGATCATGTGACTAAATGCTCAAATCTGATTGGTTCAAATGTGCAAATCTGATTTTGCTCTTTTAAAGCTGCAACTTGAAAATCGACTGCAACTCTTTCTGCAGCGGGGATGGTAATTTTCGATTGCCGACAATAGCGATGAATTTGGAGATGGTGAAGATGAAGAAGAAATTACGAGTGTTATGCTGCTTATAACTACACACACGTGTATATAGCATACATTTATTCACAGTTTAATTGCAGATAACAGTATTCCTCTTTTTAAAACGTTTACAGTCTATACTATTAAAAACAACACACACTAGCATGTAGAGACACAGAGACAACGCGAGTCAGATTTCAATGTCACGTTGCTTTTTCATATACATTCAAATAACATTAAAGAAGATCGTACTCATAAACAGAAATTACAGATCTAGGCACATACAATACATAATAAGTAATTAACAAATTAACTAAATAATTATATTCAATAGTTGGCCTATATGATACTATAATGATGAAATAAAATATATTAAAGGTCAATGAAACCCAAGCAAAATGTTGCTTTCATAGACTTGAAGAGATTAGGAGGAATGATCTATGAAAGTTAGAGCATAATCGCTCAAGAAACAAGAAAACTATGGCTCTTTGAAGATGTCCATTTATACCTATGGTGAACTCAAATTGGCAACGCACTCAGATAAGTGTGTGGACTACTCCCCATATGTTTTGTAAACAAATGTTCCCATTTTTACAGTTTTCTTCATAGTCACACTTTTCCATTCCCCCAACTCATGATATGTTATGTATAAAAGCATTTGTAATTTCTTGACCGATTGTGCTCAAATTTTCAGGGACTATTCATCATAGTTAGTGTTTTATAGTGCATACAACAATTTGTCTGGATTGCATTGTCCTTTAAATACAAATGTGAGTATCTTACCGGGCTCCGTATTCGCAGCTTTACGTTCTTCCACAGGAGTAACAAGAGTTGGTTTATCGCCCCCATGTCTGGTTATGATGAGAGGGGCTCAGCCCCTTCACGTTACTTGTAGAAACCTAAATGTACGCAAATAATAAAATTAATTCAAACATATACATGTATATAGAAACTGACCAGAAATATATAATATGAATAACAAGAGCAAAGAAAATATGAAACAATGATGAATGATTTACTATCAATACAAAGTAAAAGTTACAACAACGGTTTTAATGTTCATTTCAAAGAAGAATCGTCACCCATGTCTACACCTGGTTATGATGAGGGGGGCTGAGCCCCTTCACGCTACTTGTAGAAACCTAAATGTAAAACAATCATAGCAATGATTAATGATTTACTATTAATACAAAGTATAAGTAACAACAACGGTTTTCGAAAGATGCTATCCTTATATTGTTATTTCAGAGAAGCGGCAACACCTGGCGTAACGCCCCTATAATTACTCCTGGTTATGATGTGAGGGGCTCAGCCCCTTCACTCTACTTGTAGAAACCTGAATCTAAAACAATCATAACTGAATTATAATTAATATCTTACTACAATAATCATAGGTAAAATTAACAACAGCGGTTTTTGATGTTCATTCAAAGCAGAATCGACACCCATGTCTACACAGTCATGGTTATAATGAGAGGGGCTCAGCCCCTAATTCGCGTTACTTGTAGAAACCTAAATGTAAGCCAATCATAGTGTAATAATAATTAATGATTTACTTTTAATACAAGGTAAACGTTACAACAACAGTGTTGATGTTCATTCCATGTCTTCACCTGGTTATGATGAGAGGGGCTCAACCCCTTCACTCTACTTGTAGAAACCTAAATGTACGCAAATAATAAAATTAATTCAAACATATATATATATATAAACTGACCAGAAATATAATCTGACTGAAAAGGAGCAAAGAAAATGGGATTCCAGCGGGATCCCATTTTCTTTGCTCTTTTTCAGTCATAATCATAATGAAACAATGATGAATGATTTACTATTAATACAAGGTTAAAGTTACAACAACGGTTGTGATGTTCATTCAAAGAAGAATCGACAACCATGTCTACACCTGGTTATGATGTGAGGGGCTCAGCCCCTTCGCGCTACTTGAAGATATACCTGAATGTAAAACAATCATAATGAAATAATTATTCCTGTTTCGATATTAATAAGAAGTACAAGTGGCAACAACGGTTTTTCGAAAGATTAGTTATCCATCGCGGAATAAATGAAGAATTGAAGTTTAATCCGTTGTAACCACGCGATGTGTGGTGAAATAGAAGAACTCACGATGTTTCTTATGCTACTGCTATATACTTCGTCAGGTGACAAACATTTCCACGTTATTGTTGAATTATAATAATTGTAAGATATTCATGACAACTAAGACATTAATATCTATGTCCAACTGCCACTAGTAAAAGTCAAAGTGACAACAATGAACGTTTTGAATTATTTCAACAACAAAACCGACACTAATTACTCCTGGTAATGATGATGGGGGCTTGTATATATACAAGGTTACTTGTATAAATTTAATTGTAAAAGGGGAAATAACAACATAAACAGTACTACCGGTAGTATAATTATGTCCAACTGCTACTACAGTTTTAATAGTAAAAGTTACGCAAATTAAAATGTTGATGTTCCTTCAAAGGTTTTGCATCGACATCTGGTGTAACGCCCCTAGAATTATATTTGTAAGACACCCATAACAACATAACAATATAACACAAATATGAACAGTTGTATCTACTTGTTATAGAACAAATATAATTAAAGTGTTGAAGTTCTTTCAAAGCAGCATCGACAGTTGGCTGCCTCAACCGTTAAAGGTACTTCAGATTCGTCAAATCAGATGCGCGGCGCCATCTTAAGTACACGTTGCGCACGGTGCGTGATGCACGTTAGCTCAGTGTCATGCGGTGCGCGCAAACTAGCCCAGTTCAAAATGGCGACCCGCTGTGTAGCATCCCCACGCTTGATGCCCTTTAACGTCACTATAATTATTCATGGTTATGATTGTGGAACCCAAACACGTTTTCTTTTTTTGGAAACCTATAATCGTATTGCAATATTTATATAATATGTACTGTTAGATATTAGAATATTAAAGTTTACAACGAATCCATCATTATGTTGTATACTGTGTAGCTTTTATTTCGAGGAGGTTATAGTAAGATCCTTTTCTTGAACCAAAGGCAGTACGATAAAATGATTCGTAACATTCTGTAAAACAATTAAGATTAGTATTCTTCTCTTTAAATAAAGAGGACAATTATTACGCCGTCTCAACAAAGAATGATACATTCCAAGGCTGCGGGTATACCAATTAGACCTGTAGATATAATATGCATTTCCATTTACATTTAGGCCTTGGTATAACCAACAAAGTGTTTATTAAGTATTTACCTTGTCTGAAGACGGATAACGAAGTCTTAGAGAAGAAATGTTAATCCTGAATTCCAATTTGACAATCAATTCCGAAAAAATCCAATGCAATACAAAGATTATATCTCTTTTACACTGTCTTCTCCAAATATGCACGGGAATATTTCCCCGTATACAATAATATCCAGAAACCTTGTCCGCACCAAACGAAATATAACAGTTTCAATGCAGCAAATTTAATTAATAGAAAAGGCTCACGGGAATGGAGTTATATATACTGCTTGCCCGCAGTCCGAGGCTGCTATACATAATAATGAACTTCATGCATGCACGCACGGTGTATAATTTTGTAGCTCTAGTGTAACTCACAATTAATATTTCATATTTTGCAGTATAACGCAGCACGTAAAGCGGGCGTGCACATGCGTGCGAGAGAAAGTCGTATGAATAGTCACGTAACTATTGTGACGGCTCGCCGATGCGGCGAAATCACAGGCGTAGCACTGTCGCACTGATTGGGGGGAGGGGGGGGGGGGGGGGGGCACACACATTATTGGTGGGCCCACCTAATGTATTTTCTTTTTCAATGTTCCCATTATGTTTTGTATCATTTTGTTTTCCTTCAAATTATTGGGGGCACATCCCCCTCCAACCGTGCAGCCCTTTAATAGCTACGACACTTGGCGTTGCGAAGAGGAGGGGTCAGGGGATGATCTATTGCCCCACCCCTCTCATTCCATAGGAAAATAGATACATAAACAATATCAATGAACCACGCTGCTTCAACATTTCTAACATGGGTGATAATAATTATAAAGCAAATACGAGGCTGACCCCCCCCCCCCCCTTCCCCCACCCCATCATAGGAAAATACCGTGCCAATTTTTCCATTATACATGTGCTAAAGTGTTTTGCAGTTCAATATTATTCAATTATTGAGAATCGGATCGACGTGCGTACACAGAGGACAAACAAATCTTCTCATATTTTGTTCATTTTCTCACGTGTGTACATTATGATCATGCTGTTTGAACACAAATAATGAAGCACCGAAATAGACATGACCATAATTCAAACAGAAAAGGGGGGAATTAATCGAATGGCTTAGTTTTTTAGAAAGAGGGCAATGGACGGGTCGATAAGAAGCTTGAAGGGGGGACGTTCCCATGAATTCCTTCATGTTGTTAGCAAAGGCAAATTATCTCATTAAAAAATTGCCCCCCCCCCCCCACCAATGCCTCCTTCTGGGACCACCCTATTCCTCCCCTAAATTGTAAAAAAATAATTATACAAATATGAAACCCTTTCTCTGGCCTCCTGGAACTTTCTTTGTATGTGTGTATCATATTATATACAATTTTCATGAATTGAAGAGCTTATTTCAAATTCAGATTTCTAGATAGCTACATAGCTTATTAATGCGCTGATATCGTTAACTCATTTTTTATGGAAAGTGGAGATAGCCCCTTTTGGAAATAAGCTCTTCAATTATGAAAATAAGCTTTAAGCTAAACAATTGCTTTCTATAAAAGTGAGGGGAATAAAAGAAGCAATATAAAGAACGTTCGTTTGTTTGTTTATTTTATTTAATCACGAAAACAAATCATATATACAATTGGTAAAAAGGCCCGCTTTCAGCTAACAACTATGCCCCATGCATACCGCTTGAATATTGTTTCTCTTGTTAACTGAATCACCCCCACCTCCCCCCTCCGTGAAAAATAATACAAACAATACAAATCTCCAAAGTATATGTTTATCATACCTAGGCTACACCCCCATGGGAAATGTTGCCCCCCAGTGACGTTGCTTGGTATGACTGACTGGGGAGGGGGGGGGGGGGGGGGGGGCTCACACATTATTGGGGGCACACCTTCTGTATTTCTTTGTTTTGTTCAAAAATATTCTCGGTTAGGTTTTGATGGTGTTTTCCCCAATTATTGAGGGGCACATTATAGGGTTAGATATGGATATATGCTTTGATATTCTGGCCCATCCTAAACGACATCACATCCCCGCGTGATAACAAAACTTTTAAAGGTGCACCTGTAAAGTGTCATATATTGCCCAAAATTACATTTGAGACTTCAATCCTATATACCAAAATCATTGTAAGATATGTACGAATGATGTGTGAAAGTTTCGTTGAAAAAGAACACTGCTTTCCTGGTTAAAAAAGCGAAAATTTGCGCCAGCTATTACAATGAATTACTGTAGCCTATAAAGTGTATAAGGTTTATGACCGTTCATTAACGCTCTTGAGCTGAATGATTATCAATGATAGATATCGTCATACTAAAGGGACATCTCAAAAAATCTAACCCTATTTTATTCTTCTCTTACCATAAGCCAAATAACACGCTAGTAGAGAAATGTGGAAGCTCCAAGTAATTTTCGTGGAGTTAGATACTTTACTGGTTTCACTTTAATTAGTGGAATTAGAGTACCTCCACGAAAAGTATACTCTTTCCCGTATGAGGATTCTTTTTTATTCAATAAATACATCTACCACCATAATATTATAAACACTAAGACTGCCAATTTCAAACAGGACCAACTTAACTTAAAGATGAGTGGAAAAGGTCGTATAATAACAAATCAAAAAATTATAAAAGTTATTTTATAGAGACATAAACAAGTCAAGACAATAAGAATCCGAAGAAAGTACTTTTGGAAAAACAGCGACAAAAGTCCACAATTAATACTTACTCCTGAATTAAGAAGGATGTAAAGATGTGTGTAGTATTTCGTAATAACTGATCAAATATAAATGTCATTTTATAGAAGAAAACAAACAGTAATAAGCATCAGGGGGAAAAAAAAGACTTTTGGAAAAAACCTCGAAAAAAGTCCACAATTAATATTTACTTCAAAATTGAGAAGGATGTAAAGATGTGTGGAATATTTCGTAATAAAAGATCAAATATAAATGTTATCTTATAGAAGGAAAAAAGGGCACGACAATAAGAATTCGAAGTAAATCCTATAGGAAAACCGCGACAAAGGTTGATGTCATGAGATGATGTTGGGCCATTGTCGGAAATTGACGTTATGCCAATATATCACAAAAATGACGTAGTGACGATGTTGGGCTGGCGGACATTTTAACCTCGAGCCAACGGCGATATGCCGACATCCGGCAACCAACTTCCGACATCGGCCCGACTTCAGGTGGCTAGCTGGGAAGGCCAAATAAATAATGAAAGCACAATAGACATTATCAAACAAATCGGGAACACATCGGTGCTGAATAAAGAAAAATATGACCTAAATGGACACAATTAATTTAGACACCCTCACACAACAATTGAGGCTCCCCAACACCATTTCGTCTAGACACAGCATGCATGTAACCAATTTAAAGAGCTTTTTATCTGTTCAATGCGTGCATGTAAACCCCATTTTTATTTGCGAAATATTGACAATAGCCTACACTCAAAATTTTTTTTTTTTCTTTATTCAGTCGCATTTTATAGGATTTTGCCTATTTATATGAAAGTGTCGATATTATTATGATAAGCAGCTTAGAAATATTCGATGTGTACACAAAATAATACAGTTAAGCTGCAGTCAACATGCAATTTGCATGACAGGGAACCTTTAAATCTGTCTTTAGTTCTTCTTGCTGTTATCGTTACTTGCTAATGATATAAATCCTCTTGTAGACACATATACATACAGTATATTACAATAAACATACACACACACACACACGTCATACACACGCACACACTTATTTTGTTGGTTCATGTTTTATTCCTCCAAATAAACAGAACAACAACATCAATAACAATTACGTAAACATAAATATGCATCATGGATGTTACATTACAGAAAGTAAATTGCATAATTATACATAACAATTTACATCACATAATTATGAACTACGTACTATACGAATAATGAGAATTTGAGGCTTTTAAGCTAAGATTAAAAAAAAAGAAAGAAAAGCAAAACAAAAACACACACATACACACACACACACACACGTACACATCACTTTGAATCAGCCAAGTGATTCCATGATATAAATATATATGTGTCCATACGCACGCACGCACACAGACACACATACATACCAACAAACAAACACAGACAGGCCAATTCAAATCTGCTTAATATTTTAAACGTTAAAAATGCACAATACAATTGCTTAATCATGATTTCCTAGTCCAACTGAATGCAAATTCTAGAAGCGTGAAGAACGACATGCGTGAGAAAGGCGAAAATACAATCAACATATTTGTATAATGATTAATATACTTAAAAAAAAAAATACAGTCTTAGAAAAGTTACACGCTTGGTTGGTATTCATGAAAAGTACCAGCTTGAGATCGTTTTCTATGGATACTTTTGCTTTTGTATTTATGATTTGACATTGCAAGCATGGGCGTATAATTATAGGGGCACATTTTTTTTCAGGGGCTCGGGTCTTTTGCCCGAATAACTATCCTTCCCGCCTTCTAAAGAAAAAAAGGTCGCTACATTTTCGCCCGAAAATGACATGTTATAGCCCTAAATGGGCATGACTTTGCCCGACTATATGACACGGGTATGCCCGAATGTATATGACATGGATTTGCCCGAATATGACATGGTTTGCCCGAATATGACATGATTTGCCCGAATTTGAGGTGCTTTTTGCCCGAATATGGCCGTTTTTAAAACTCCAGAGTAGCGGGTGCACAAGTTTCCGACGATATAGGGTCCATTTCAGAGGTTGATGGACACAGGTGGGTAGCACTTTTGTATGAGAGTGACCCACCCCCCCCCCCCCCCCCCCTCCCCTCCCCGGGCTGCAGTCCCGCAGCCCCCCGCCGCCTTTGTAAGGCATATGAGAGGAAAATGTAACTCATGCAGCGCCTTTCAGTTTCCTAAACAAAAAACTCTATTCATGGTCGCCTTTTCAGTGTGCGATGATGTTTGCGCGTGTTTCGTCATGCAAGAAATGGAAATTTGTCGTCATCGCGTTTATTTACGATCTTTACGTATTGATGAGAGAACTGAGCAAAAGTTTGTTGAACCGATATTAAAGGTGTGAATAATGGTTCGTTTTAACCTTTGCATTTCATTATATCCAATTTTCTCTAAAATATTAAAAGGTTCGTGTTTTTTTCTCTAAATGTTAGCTAATTCCGGTGGAAAATTGTCGTCATCCTTAAAAGATGACGCTTTGATAAAAAGGAAAAGAACAGGTTTTTGAATGGCTAAATGAACATATTATAAGCCTTTTGTTATAATACCTGATTATGATTAGGATGATTAGTATTAGGAAATGATAACACTTTCGTAGAACCGATTACTAAAAGTCTGAGTAAAATAAAAGTTTGTAATTATCACCCAGAGGTTTTACAGTATAAAATCCCTACTTTAAGTGCACATAAAAACTTTATATTTGTATTTTATCTATGTTAACGTAAATTACGAGTATAAGGATTATGTTTTACAATTGAAATACACATTTGTTTACAAGATTCATATACAGGCACGATGAGCACCTTTTAAAGTTTATGACCACAAGTTATACCATAATTCAGATAAAGATCGATGATCATCTTAAAACTGTTTTTAGTATTAACAACAAAAAATGTTTTAAAGAGTTTATTTATCCAAGTAAGCTTCTTCTCAGAAGAAAAAGCACAGAATCAGTGCTTTTGTACTGTTCTCCCAGAGGCACCTGCACCTTATGATATTTTAAAGGGATATTTAAGTGTTGGTATGGAGAGCACAGTTTTGTTCAAACTGAAGTTTAGTAACACAAACCTGCACCATTACATTACAAACTAATAGTTATAACTCCACCATGCTCGAAAGGTATAACAAAATACAAACAAATATAAGTGAAAAGCCGTTAAAACTCAAGAGGGCGTTTTGTAAAAACTCATTGGTTTCAACCTTTTTATATAAAACAATAATGTGTATGTGATGTTTAGTTAAAATATTAAACAACTATTTAAAAACACCTTTTGTAAATTTTGTGTATGCATCTTTTTTTCAACGTCTGGTTCAAAATTAGTGGGGCCCCACCATAATTACAAATGGTTATATTCATGGATATTTCAGCCGTTTCTGAACCGACTTTGACCAAATAAAGTTTATTCTGTCAGTAAAATTGTATGCTCTTTCACATTTGACAATCAGTTTTTCATTACCTCGCTAAAGAAAATTATTTCGTGCAGCTGCCTCTATACCAAAACTCAACTATCCCTTAAAGGGATCTAGTAACTTTGTTGACATGTGCAAAAAGTGATAAGTGGTTGATATACAATGTATATTGTTGCTATCTGATATATCCACAGGGTGTTGTGTGAACATTTCCAGTTAAATGGACTTTATATGGCCGAGTAATGAGCAAAAATGCAAAGTGACATTCACTAATTCATTGCACTCACTTTGTACACGGTTCTGACGATCCACTGGATAATTTGACATCTGAACACTTCAATCGTAAATAATATCTTTTTAACGAAAGGGAAATTTGAAAAACCGAAACCTGTCCCATGCTTTTTTTTGTTAATAAGAATACAACAATGTATGAGTGAACCGCTAGAATTTCAATCGGATTTTGAGGATTTGGACAATGTTAATAAGTCCCTTTACCCTCTTCCATTGGATACACACCCTCAATTAATCTAGCACGTATTGCGCACTCTCTCTACTCCCTGGGGAGCATTCCAGCAAATGCTACTTTACAGTGCTTTACACACCCGTATTCGTGCAAAGTGAAACAGGGTGCGAAATCTCTGAAACGCCCACAGTTTGGACAAACTAACTACGCATACATCCGAAAGTGCACTAATTAAATTATTCAAAAATAAAAAAATTATAATGGAAGTCATTTTTATAACAGGTATAGAGTGAAAAGCCAATATATACTAATATTTTAATGTTGAAATGTTGATGATATTTGAAGATTGTTTGTATTTGTTCTTTTATTAATATGCTCCAAATAGTTAAAGGGATGCTTGTAAAGTGTCTAACTCCACGAAAATTACTTGGAGCTTCCTCATTTATCTTCTACCGTGTTGTTAAGCTTATGGTAAGAGAAGAATGAAATAGTGTTAGATGTTTTCAAATGCCCCTTTAGTATGACGATATCTATCATTCAGCTCAAGAGCGTTAATGAGCGGTCATATAAACCTCATAAACGTCATACAGTAATTCGTTGTAAAAGCTGACGCATATTTTCGCTTTTTTTAAACCAGGAAAGCAGTGTTCTTTTCCAATGAAACTTTCACACATCATTCGGACACAATATGTTATTATAATATGATATTATCTTACAATGATTTTGGTATAGGATTGAAGTCTCAAATGGCATTTTAGGCAATATCTGACACTTTACAGGTGCACCTTTAAGAAAGAATCAGAGGGATTTCGTCATGTCTATATTGCATGTTCACCGCAACAAGAGCAATTGCCATACAATGAATAGGCAGCAGAATTGATCATACATACTAATAACCTAACTGTCGAGTTGTCTAGTTCATTAGACTCTTTTGAATTAAAAACAAAATTACATCATGACCATTTTTGAATTGCAATTGTTCGTATTTGAGCACCTCCCTTTCTTCCTTCGCAATCCGCTATGATTGATAACTGCATTCTTCTCTTTATTAGCTTTGTAATCAGTGGCGTAAATGCGGGGAGGACGGGCGCACGTGCCCCCAACCCCCCCCCCCCCCCCCCAAAAAAAAAAAGAAGATAAAAAAAAGAAGTTTTGGGCAGAAACATAAGAAACATAAGGGTTACATTTTTTGGGGAAAATACAGAAATATAAGAATGAAAGTTCATCTGTATTTCGGAGGTTCATTGTGATCAAAAGTTTAAAGGGATCTAGTAACTTTGTTGATAATTATGTGCACAAAGTGATGAATGGTTCATAATGAATGTGTATTGTGATCTGTCCACTGTGTGAAAATGTTGTGTTAAGTGGATGTTACATGGCCGAATAATGAGCGAAAATGCAAAGTGATATTCACTGACTTTATATAGGGTTATGACTATCCAGTGGATAATTTAATAACTGATCGTTCAATCTTTAAAGGGGACCACCAGGCAAAGAACAACACATTAGTATATGTTTTGGTACCGTTTTGTGATATCAAAGAGATACCCAACATTTTGCAAAGGGTTGTGTAATTCATAAACAAAGCAATTCATTTCCACCACTTACGGAACCACTACTATTTCCTGGTTCCCAACAGGCCAAACATTTGCGAGTGCGCCAATGCTATTCACGAGTACGTTTGTAGACAATAGAATCCCGGGCGATTCGTTCGCTCTGCACACATTAGTCTTCGCAATTCAGAACGCATTAACGCATGCTTTAGAATGGTGATGCGTTTTCCAATTATATGTTTTTTTCTGGAAACATATTTTGTGAACTTGTTGATGGAATGGAATACTAAAGATGTTACATTTCTTTAATAAGAATATTATTTTTGGGTGGTGGTACCCTTTAATACCTTTTTAACGAAAGGGGAATTCGAGAAACCGAAACCTGTCCCATGCTTCTAATTTGAATATGAATTCAACAAGGTATGAGGGAACCGCTAGAGTTCCATATCAGTTTTGAGGATTTGGATAATGTCACTACTGGATCCCTTTAAAACGGTAATTCTTAATTTAAAGAAATACATAAGGTACCCCCTCTGATCTGGCCTCCCATCAGGCCGACCACGCTATATACCAATGTTTGTAATTATGGTAATAGGAGTGATGTTAGAGTTATAGGTGCTATGAAGAACAGACATATTAAAGTACATTAGTGTAATCATGGTAATTCGCCCTATGATTGATTGCCCAAATGTATCATTGTTATAACAAATATGATAATACGTGTGGTTTACGGGGACACCACTCCTGACGACGGATAGTCAACCTATTCGAAACGTCGAGTCCCTCCTACCATCCACCCTCTCCTCGCAATACCAACAGTCCTTTCTAGGACTATCAACAGTCCTTTCTAGGACTACCAACTGTCCTTTTTAGGACTCTCCTAGAAATAATACCAACAGTCCTTTTCAGGACTATCCCAACAGTCCTTTCTAGGACTAACAACAGTCCTTTCTAGGACTACCAATTGTCCTTTTTAGGACTCTCCTAGAAAGAATACCAACAGTCTTTTTCAGGACTATCCCAACAGTCATTTATAGGACTACCAACAGTCCTTTCTAGGACTATCAACAGTCCTTTCTAGGACTACCAACAGTTCTTTTTAGAACTCTCCTAGAAAGAATACCAACAGTTCTTTTCAGAACTACACCAACAGTCCTTTCTAGGACTACCATAGTCCTTTTCAGGACTTACCAATCCACCCATCTCACATGGTGTACCCGTAAACCACACGTATTATATACACCACCATGGAAACCGATACTTACAAGCAACATTTAACAAATATGATATTAATTTTTCACGGAACTCGATACGGATCGATGACTGTGGACGTTAATTTGCCGCGTCATATTTAGCGTGCTGTTTAACCAAAAGGAATTCAGATCAAGGAGACATTTAGAAAATTAACACCCATTTCATTCTTCTGTTACCATAAGCCAAACAACAAGATAGCCTACAGGAGAATTGTAAAAGCTCCAATTTTGGGCGATTTTGATAAACTTGTCCGAGATTTGTCCAACATAGCATCATTTAAAGGGATTACTTTGTTGACATTTTCAAAAAAGTGATGAATGGTTGATACGATGTATATTGTTGTTATCTGATAGGTCCACTGGGCATTGTGTGAAAATTTCAAGTTAGATGGACATTATTTGGCTTAGTAATGAGCAAAAATGCAAAGTAATATTCACTTACTCATTGCACTGATTTTGTACACGGTTATACGACTATCCAGTGAATAGTTTAACATCTGAACACTTTAATGGTAAATATCTTTTAAATGAATGGGAATTTCGGAAGAAAAAAACCCTTCCCCATGCTTCTACTGTTAAAATGAATACAGCAAGGTATATAGGAGAACCGCTAAATTCCAGTTGGAGGATTGGGACAATATTACTAGATCCCTTTTATGCAAGCAAGGTGGATTCCCAATATCGTTTTGGCATAATTATTCAATGACGCGATATAATTGAATAGTTACCATTAATCAAGTAACAGCTAGGTTCCTCATATAACAAATAAATATAAATGTTCACTAGTAAAAACCTGTCTCAGCGGCCACGTGTTAATAACAGCCAACCTGCACATAGCGATCGCTAAAAGTGATACACAGGTACGAGTAAAACAAATGTAATTGAACCTGTCTATATAATTATACGGTATAGGTCACCAGTATACAGTGGCCGCTATTCTTGTTTCCATGCGGTGGTCATTATACACAGGTTTGACTTGTTAAAGGGGTTGAATCTATACATTGAATATTTTCTATACGTAGGTGTTGCTGTGTCGGGTAAAACCGTTGCTAGCGTTCATGTTGTAGGAAAATGGTATCATGCCAAAACAAAAAAAAAGGTTATAAAATAGCAATCTAATCTTTCTGAATATTCCAAGTAGAACTTAAAGACTAATCATTTGTTTTCAACTTGAAATTGTCCTCCTGTTATACACAGTCACATGTAATATTTGACAGATTCGTTGCAATATACGAGGAGTTCATAGCCAACCGGATATCACCGACGTTAATGCCTGCGAATTTCGGACCAAAAGTTTTGTATTGTGTCCCGATAAAAGTTCACTGTTTGTACAACCACCTCATATTCCAAATCGTGAGAACCGTGAATAGTTACGACCATTATGATCAACCATACATGGCTGAAACAAACAATAAAAAGGAAAGGAATGTCAAGCACAGATTTGCCTTGCCAAGTATAGAAGGGCAGTCAAACAAAGCCAATTTTTATACAAATAACAGTATGTCAAGCCAAGCGGCACAACACGACTGGCGATTTTATAGGTTGGTATTGGAAACTGTATTATGAGGTTGGTTTTTCACAGCAGATAAGACCCCAAAGTAAAGGTAAACTTTTTCACAGTCACCGTACTCATACAAAAATGACAAAGGTAGACAAATAAAACACAAAATGTCTTTGGCAGTAAACAAAAAAAAATTGACCTTTCAGTTATTTCTTATGTCAAAAATAAATTCAAGATCTAGAAAGTTCGTTGGCTCTGGTGCACATCAACCATGTCCACAGTCACGATACTCATACAAAAATGACAAAGGTAGACAAATAAAACACAAAATGTCTTTGGCAGTAAACAAACAAAAATTAACCTTTCAGTTATTTCTTATGTCAAAAATAAATTCAAGATCTAGAAAGTTCGTTGGCTCTGGTGCACATCAACCATGTCAACAGTGGCGTAGCATGGCCGGACTGGTGGGGTGAGGAAGGGGGTGGCGGGAAACACAACCTTTGTATTCCTTTATTTTTAAAAAGATTTTCCATTTTTATTTGGGGCATGTTCCCCTAAGCCGCCCCCACCCCAGTGCAAATCGCAGGTGATAAGAGGAGAGGGTGCGTTGTTTTCAGTGGCGGATCTACGGGGGGGGGGGGGGGGGTTTAACCCCCCCCCCCCCCCCCCCCTTGGGCTGCCAAGTAAAAATGTGATGTGCATAGAAAAACGCCATCATGTGTCCAGGCCCACACAGTATCCGCATCGTCATGGTCAACCCCCCCCCCCCCCCCCCTTAGCAAAAAGCTAGATCCGCCCCTGGTTTTATTGTTTTGTTTAACTTCTCAGCTGTCCCACACGAGGTTATTACCGGCAAATAAAGTTGCCTTATATTTGAGGGAGTTTAGTAAGAAAAACAAATATTTTTGCCATGGATTATTATACAAATGATGCACAGGCTTAAGTGGATCGGTAAGAATTGGATGCACGAGTTTAAAGGACCTAAAGAATACAACGTACTTTGACACTTATTCCATATTTGATGACTTGAAACATATAGGTCTGCCGAAAAAAAAATCCATGAACATAAACACAGTAGTGATTTAAGACTAGTTTTCTGATGCCGAATCTCAATTAGCAGCCAGTTTACGCCCCACCCACATTTAGGGTCCGGAATCGGCAATGTGATCGACATGTGATTGACAATTCATTGGCTTACGTCATGACGCGTCATCTACATAATTTCGTTCATTAGTCCGTTCTTTAGATGACGTCACATTTTGGTGATTTAAAAGGGGCGTTCCCAGGACAATTAGATATTTAAAGGGATAGTTGAGTTTTGGTAGAGAGGGCGCTAGACTACTTTTTTTTTTGTGAGGTAATGAAAAACTGAGTGTAAAATTTGAAAGAGCATAATATTTAAATAATAAAATCATCTTTGTTTGATCAAAATCGGTTCAGAGACCGCTGAAATATCCATAAATATAACAATTTGTAATAAAGCTGGGGCCCCAGGTTTATTAGAGAATTTTGAACCAGCCGTTAAAAACTCAAAAAAATGCTTCCCCTTTTCAAAAAGTTACAAAATAGGTATTTAAATAGTTGTTGGTTATTTCTCTATCTAATCACTATTTCAACAAAACATCACATGCACAATATTTTATTCAAAATGGTTGAAACCGATGAGTGTTTAGAGAGCGCCCTCTTACGTTTTAACGGCTCTTTTTTAATGATAACATGATTATTATAGTCGATAGCTTTTTTTGAGCTAAATCAATATTTTGGCAGTTTTGAGCATATGATGCTACAAAACTTTTTAAAAAAATAAAAAATTATCTTTACTACGTCATTTGTAATTTTGTGTTCATTTCTAGTTATAACTATTAGTTTGTAATGTAATGATGCAGGTTTTGGTTACTAAAATTCAGTTTCACCAAAACTGTACTCTCCTTACCAGAACTCAACTATCCCTTTAATAATTACCCCAAAATTGATTGATTTCATGAGAAATGACTGCCAAATTATTTTTCTCCGGGAAAAATTACATAGCCTATAGAGAGCCGAATTGTGAAAATTAGGCCATCTAGACGCTGTAGTTCCTTTAACTTTGGAATGGTTTAAACCCACGAGCGCAGCAAGTGGGTTTTAGACCATTTCCAAAGTTAAAAGATTGCAGACAGTTCTTTCCGATCCACGAAATATGCCTGTGCAACATTTGTTTTATAAAATGGGCGCAAAAAATGCGAAAATCAAACCAAAGTGAGCCATGCATCAGTAAAATGCATAAGTAAGATGCATCAGAATGCAGGGATTCTTCTACCCATTTTATAAACTAGTATAATCCATGGGACCTCTAAACATCGAATATTATAGTGTTCAAGCCTAGTGCGCAAGAAGTTGTCAATGTTTGAGGAAATTCGTTGATGTCCGCTTTTCGCCATTTGCCATTCGCCATTTAGTATGAAATCAATAAGAAGGATTTCTTGAAAGTCACTGTTTTTATAATATATGATGATAGACTAGTTATGAAGTCAACTTCAGTCGGTATATACATACAAGGACAAACAGTAGGCGATTGGGCAAATACAAGTACGGCTATATCAATACAATCATTATTCAAGCGTTACGAGTTTTCTATTTTTTCTACACAACTTACAAAATGTAGGCTATGGGTCGACAAACTTTTTAGGATGAACTACAATCGTCTCAGTTTTTTTTATTTTTTTATTGTCATTCTCATTGCATATAAAATGTATCTTTTTTGCTATTACTTTTTAATAGTTATTCCGGCGAGTTCAGTCTCGCTTATCTTGCGTTATTCGGTTTTGCATAACATTGTAAAAAAGGTCAATCATTATGTAAAAAACCGATGTCCCTTTTGCCTAAAATAATAACAAACATGTATTTCATTTGTATCGTTCTATACATGCAGGGTGAGGCGGAAGAGGGTAAAGAACACACAAAGGGGGCATTTGCCCCCCCCCTCCCACCACCACCCAGTCCACGTCACTAAGCCATTTTGGCTAGATAGAAGTTGTCATTGCTATAGGCTATCCTTATTCTTATATAAACAAATATCGTCGCTGGGCAATTAAAAGGACAAATTGACGGTATCGATAGCAAAAAACGATACTTACTTTTTTGGAAGAAACAACATTTTGACATTTTGGGCAATAATATTTTTAAAATGCCAAATCCAGTAATCTTGTTTAGTGAAACAGTTATGTAGGCTATAAAGCAATCAAGTCGTTTAATTTGGCCTACGCTCAGTTCTTTTTAACGGAGTTATTTACGCATTTCTGAATTTGCCCTTTTTACATGCACGATATCGCGTCGATATTGGGCATGAAAAAGGACAAAATGCGTATTGCCCTTTTACGCGCATTGATAATGCACAGGCAATGCGCGCAACTTGGCGCAATAATGGGCAGCTAAAAGGGCAAATCCCTTTTTGTCCTTCGTATTGCCCATATGATATATATTTTTGATTTTCTCAAAAAGTTGGGCACATATGGGAATTCTAAACATATCATCGGATAGGTTTTAAAGAACTCTATCTGAAAATAAAATAAAAACAAAATCGATATTCGACGATAATATCGGCCATTTTGCCCTTTTTATTGCCCAGCGACGATATGGTCTTTCAATATCACTCAGCAACAAAAGAGATGCAACTCAACCGTCAAATGTTGACAATTCGCATGATTAGGCTTCCAAAATCCCATGACAGTCAATTCAGCAGAATAGTCTGACCCATGCATGGTCTTGGATACAATGAGCGCACATCTGTTGCCATAAACCTATTACAATTTGTTTTAATATATGTATAATATCTATCTGATCCGGAATATGTGAGCCTAATTCGTCTGAAATTGACGTGTTATAATGATTACTATACTACATGTATATTGGTTTGATGAATTGACGAGTAGGTCTGCGGCTATTTACAATATTCCTTCCATTGCGATATATTTTCTATCATTCTATAGCAGATTTACATATTTTTGTTTGCATTCATTTAGACCTCAGTTCGAGTGTTTTCGGGACCAGTTCTGGACCCCGTTGCAGAAAGAGATGCAATCGAGTTTGAAGTTTCAATTAATTGTAGTAAGTCAGATCATGTGTCCAAATGCGAAAATCTGATTATTTCAAATGCGCAAATTTGCTGCCTAACAGCATTGATTGTATCTCTTTCTGCAACGGGGCTCTAATTTTATCGGGGAGGCCTCCCGGCCTCAGTCCTCGTTCGTGAATCATCTTCTTTATGCATAGTGTGTGAACTGTATTTTGGCGTGTACAATGAGTGGGTTTCGCACTTTTAATATGTGTATATTGTATATTGTTCACTATAGCATTTGAAGTTCGCAAAATGAATACAGGCAATATTTCCTTTGTCTAATTCTAAAGATCTAGCTCTTGGCTGAAATTGTATTATCAATATAATAATATAAATGGCTGTGCACAAACAAGGCACGAGGGCGCAAATACATTAACAGGGGAGTGCCACTGTGGGACAGTACTCAAGAGGAACGTACTCGTATTGATTGGACCGTGGTGAATTTATTCCCCCCCCCCCCCCCCCCCCCGCTTTCCACTCTTGCCAGCTAGATGGCGAAAACCCAGATCATTCATGGGGATACTCCCTATACCTGGCACTATAGGTACTTGCCCCCTCAAGACCCCCCCCCCCCCCCCCCCCTTCAGCTCAATTTTCGTTCCGGAGACCCCCAAATCCCCCTCCCCCCTTTCATTTCAATGTTCGTTCCGGAGACCCCCAAATCCCCCCCCCCCCCCCCGTGTCCATCAACCTCTGAACATCTAACGTGGAAAACGAGTGCTGAAAACCACTCTTTTTTAAAGGAAAACGTCGACGACGCCGTGTAGTGTAGTTGAAATACCCTTTCGACGCTTTTTTTTTTGGACGCGGGTGCGTAGACAGTCATGTTCGGATCCCGGAGTGACCCCCTAAGAATCGGCTGTTCCTCACGTTCCGCCCGTTCCGATCCTAGCGAATGAAATATTTCTGATGTTACTCAAGGCCAGATCAGACAATACTATATAAATATTTGGTACCTATGGAATGGTGCGATATTCTGACTTTTCATAAGGTTGTGGAGCAGATGCCGGTAGCTAACCATTATCCGCTCAGTCCAAAAACAAGGTCAAATTTAGTCACAAATTTGGATTTAGGTCAATTATTCTAGTGAAACTGTACGTTCTTGAACAATACTTGTAGAACATAATAAATAGTTAGTGTTTTACAATGTTACACGTATCGCAGCTTACTTAATACAATGATACTCATTTGTAATTATTTTCTTCTAAAAATATATAGTTTCATACATAAATTATCAGAATTAAAAATTAGATGGAATTATGTAGGCCAAATGTTAGTTTTTTAAAATAAATGTATCATATTGTTTGTACATTTACATTATTATACGTGATCGATTCAGATAAGTCATCGATCATCGATCATTCTGTACACAAAAAGGTACGATAAATCCCAGCACATAGCTAGCAAATTACACACTGATTACTATATTATTTTCTCGTCAGTAGAAACTGAAGGAATTACGTACTCTATTCATAATGAAATAATTATGTACGATAAAGAGCTCGATACGGATAAAAGGAGGGGATCTGCCCGGAACATCAACATCGCCGACATATTTGTTCAAACTAGAGTATTTCTGTTTAGTATTTAGTAATAAATGTAGCATGTCACCCCAAAATTGCAACCATTGTGTGGTAGTGTATAATTTGTTAACAGCATGGTTAGCAAGTCATAGCTCCTACTGGTATTTACACTTCCGTTGCTTTCATAAAGACTTCGAAACTAAGTGAAAATTGAAAACGCTTGACTACTTTGGTGAAGTGGGCCTATTACGTTTAGATTACGTTTCTGTATCGCAGAATAATATATTCGTGATATATTCGTAATAAGTAAATCATTTCAGATAATTAATTCTTCATCCATAATAAAAAGAGCTTTAGAAGACTCACTCTCATACCTAATGATATAAGCGCATTGTTTTGAATGCGAGAAATGTTGTGTAACTGGAGTTCAGCCTCATTGTGATCGATTCCAATTGAATCGATTACAAACTGTTCATGTATATATTTTTGTTGTAATTATTTATTTTATTAATTCATTTTGGATGTATTTTTGTTTGTGTGTGGGGGGTTAATATTCGATTTTCAGATCCCCGGAGAGATAATGAGGGAAGAGAAGGGTGGTCGGTGTAACCATTCTGGACGTCATATATTGCCTTTTACGATGCCTCGCGTCTTGCGTCTGAGTTATTAAACACAGGTTTTCCCGTTTATATTCGAACTTTTTTAATTCCATTTTTATACAACTTTACTTCAATTTCGTTCTGAGAAGCCTAATGTGTGCCAATGCCAACTTCATTTTCGTCTTTGATCGATCAATTTCACAAAAAGTCCACTCAATTTAGTTGTTTGTCATACATTTTCGTCAATTACAATTCATATTCGTCGATCACAGTTGCTGAACACATCTGTGACCGACGATTTGAATTGTAATTGACGATAATGTGTGTGTGTGACAAATTAGTAAAATTGAGTGGACTTAACGTGAAATTGGTCGACCAAATACGAAATTGCAGTTGACATTAACACCTTCCAGGCTCCTCGGGGACAAGATTGAAGTACAAATTAAAAAATGTGAATGACAAAAGGTTGAAAATGGAGGGGAAAACCTAAACATGAAAGATTTACATGAGACACAAGCAGCGACATCTCCTAGGGACGCCAGTCAAGATTATTGTGAAATGTGTCTATTCTTATGTTAGTTGTATCGCTGCCTTAAAAAAAAAACATGTAAGTTGACTGCTGCGGCTGCTGCGCGATTTTCAATTCAATTAAATTACAAAAGAGGCTTATTGCACATCTGTTAACTCAACAAAAATACACACGTTCTGATTTGATAATGTACATTAATTTATTCCACAGTGTTGTAATCGATTCTCTCATTATGATTTGGTTTCTAAAATTCTACGAGCAATTGATGGCTATAAACTCCCGGAATGGGGAATGTAATGTAACGTAACGTCATAATGATCCCTATATATCCCTAGCTGGTATTTCGGTTTAGTGCCTATTCCCTTCACCCACCCCCCCCCCCCCCCAAAAAAAAAAAAGAAGAAAGTAATAACACAAAATATCAAATGTATAGTAACTGATGATCCGTTTGTAATCGATTGAATCGGAATCGATCACAATGAGGTGGAATTGGGTGGAATTGCAGTTACACGATATTTCTCGCATTGATGATCCCGGCAATACCTTTTTTGAATGCGTATCGAGTCTTTTATCGTGAAAAATCATTTATGTAATAAATGGAGGACACCATTAATTCACTTTCTTCTGATAAACTTTTGTAAGCGATTTACTCTGCAGTCAGGTAAACGTACTCGCAAATTACTTATACATTACGATCGATTATGATTTAATCCAATCATAACACTGTAAAATAAATATATTTTTTGTTTGACAAAATAAATGTCTAACCAATACAAATCAAAATAATGTTGTAGATTATAAAGTTTTTATTGCTATGATTGGTGTAAAAAAGACAATCGAAATTGGTATGCTGTTAGTTTAAATATTATATTTATACTATATGGTAGAGAACTAACTATTTATAACATTCTACACTAATTGTACATATATTTCGAGTTCAGATTAACTAAGCGACCTTAATCCAAATTTGTGACTAAATTTGACCTTGTTTTTGGACTGAGTGGATAATGGTTCGCTACCGGCATCTGCTCCATAATAACTAATGTAATGACAGAAAAATTGTGCGGCCTGGGCCTCGTATACAGTTGAGCAGTATATGGCGTTCTCCCAAGAATATTGCGCGAAGCTCCGAGTATGTATTTGTCTGTATAACCTGCCACTGTCTTGAACGACGGTGGACCTGGTGTGAATTGTAACTTTTCTTGAATAAACAAAACCTCAATTACAATCGAATAAACTTAAAAATCATCAGTTATTTTATTTCTTGGCCTAAATTAAGTAAACTAATCATAACATTTTGTAATAATGTAAGAATCATTCTTGTTTTAAATTTGACTTAAATCAACCATTTGTAGCTTGTTAATATGTATCGTGTAACTTTTCTACCTTAACTTTTATCTTCATTTTGGTTGTCCAAGTTAAAGTTCTGAGGTAAGGAATGTATATAATAATAAACATCACATCCTCTTTATCGATTATACTTATTGTGAGTTATGAGTATAATGCCTGTGTTAAACAAAATGTTATATCATTTAACAAAATGTCCCTCCATTCCAACATTATCTTTATATTGTATGCTATATAATGTGTAATCTTCCTTGTATTCACCATGTTTCAATTTTTATCAAATGTTTCTTTAGTGTTATAGTTTGTAAGCACATTTTTGTCTTTTTTTTCTTTCTATTTTTACTAACTTTTAGAAAAAAAGTATCTTCTTATAATAGTTTCATATCTGTTTTATTATGTGTAAATACTTAATTATTTCAATAAGGAAATGGTCTTCAATGTGCTATACTGTAAAGTAAATCAGGGAACAAGAAAAGTTGACACTGTAGACAGGTGATCTCTACAGAAAGGTTCAATTCCATTTTTTTTTTTTCTCTGCAGAGGATCACTTTTGGTGGCCACTTTAGGAAGGTTGGCTGCTATAGACAGGTGGCTGCTAAGACAGGTTTGACCGTGTTTTATTTTGGTAATACATGTATTCTAATTTCTCCATAGATCCCAGTCCAGGGCCCCGTTGCAGAAAGAGATACCATCGATTGTAAGTTACAATTAATTGCAAGTCGGATCATGTGTTCGAAATGAGCAAATCTGATTGGTTGAAACGCGCACATTTTCTGACTTACAATCAATTGTAACTTACAATCGATTGTATCTCTTTCTGCAAACGGGGCCCAGTGGCCGAGAGCACGATCATGACCCAGGACCAGCACTAGTTCCACTGATCTCTAGATATGCTTGTGTTATCCTTACGGTTGAATGAGTATTAGGCAGTATGTGTGCTCTGGTACGTTAGGTATGTTGATTTGTATGCAATTCTAGCATATTGACATCAATGAGCTAGAGCCAATGATGCTAACCATGGTAAATGTTGCTGGTCCGTAATCAGGCCCCTGCCCACAGGACAGTATTTACAGTCAAACCTGCTCTAGCGACCACCTGTCTATAGAGACCACTAATCGTAACTCCCTTGAATGCAGTTTATATGTAAATGAACCCATCTATAGAGACCACCAATCTTAACTCCCTTGAATGCAGTTTACATGTAAATGAACCCATCTATAGAGACCACTAATCGTAACTCCCTTGAATGCAGTTTACATGTAAATGAACCCATCTATAGAGACCACTAATCTTGACTCCCTTGAATGCAGTTTACATGTAAATGTACCCATCTATAGAGACCACCTGCTGGTAAAGACCACATTTCCCGTCTCCCTTGGGTGGTCTTTATAGACAGGGTACGGTACATTTAACCCGTTCAGGACTGGTCCCGAAGATATTCAGGCTTTGGTCTATGGAAAATACATGTTGTAGCAAAATCAGTCCGTCCTGAACGGGTCAACTGAACATTTAAAGCGGATACTTAAAAAAATTACAATTATTCACACCAGAATGTTTCTTAGAAATACACTTATTTACATCAATGTGTATTCTTCGCTTTATTCCAAATAAATCAAGATAAATCAAGAAAAAAAAGAATAATATCTTATAACATGTGTTAGTGCAGGTAGACTGTGCAGCAAAAAATGACACACATTAAATGAGACCGGCTCCCAGAGAATGGGTGTAAAGTCGGGATGGGTCTTTAGTACTTAGAGCCTCAAAATCATAAAATATTTTCTTTGGCTGAAATTTTTAACTTTATGGGATTTGATACTTACATGTTTCATCTACATTCTCTGAAAATTTCAGGTCCTTAATCGATTTGTTTATGCCGTAAATCATGATTTTTCTAAGCAACCTTCGTTTCGGTTTCGACCAGAAACTCAGTAAATCCGCGTTGGCTGATCATGATCGATTGTGAAACGAACGCGCCAGCTATGTGTGTGTGTGTGGTTCGACCGTACCGCCGCGGCGAGCTGCAAGAAGAAAGCACTGTAGCTGTACAGTGATTGGTCAGACTAACCTGAATAGAGTTGTATTGTCCGTGTGTTGTACATTTCCGGGAAGCGTTCGCGGCATTTAACTTACTGTATAGTAAACGAGTAGTTGGTTTGTTTATAATTCTATGGGTACTGCATTGAATCGCGCTAGGCATGCCGCAAGTGTGCAGTGTGCGTGTGCAGCGTACCATATCATACGGTATCAAACTGCGCTTTTCTTTTGTCTACCGGTGGTACAGCGGCGGTATGGTGAATATGATGCGGTGGTTTATGGCGGTACGTACATACACAATACACCGCGGTTGTAATACATGCACATCAAAGGGCAGCACATGGGCTAGTTTGTCGATCAACTGAGACTTAGGGCTGAGGCTTTGTACAATTACGTAATACCAGCGAAAGCGTTGCTGATTGGCCGATGAATAACAGTATAACTGCGCATGCATTATTTCGTTTGCTGATCGATTACGAAAAGCGGAAAGGTGAAAGCGAACCGTTCAACTTCTCGCTCAGTGTGTGAGAATGCTTTTCTGAATGGATGCAACACTTTAGAAGCGATTTTCTCCGTTGTTTGACAAATCACGGGGCTCTGGTCCATGTTATTAATTTGCGTTTTTCTAGCCTTCCAGAAACTCATACTTATCAATTTTTATATCATTTTAAAGCTGAAATCCTAGAGAATTCAAAACACTAACAATCTCAATTTTGATATTCCCGATGAATTACCCAAAGTGACAGAGCCGGTCACAAATTGGAAACAAAAATCATAACATAAATCAATATAACATGGTTACATTAAGTGACTACTGTATAAATTACTTGGCATGGAATCCATACATATTGTGTATACTGTGTACAGCAATTTCATACACCGGGTACTTCAACACATATACAAGTAATTTATCCTACAATATTTAGGCCTTTGCATGTGTGTAGTTTTCAGCAAGGAAATATCCTCTTTAGACAAGCCACATAATTTTTGTAGGGTCACTTTACGTCCCAGGGGGGGGGGGGGGGGGGGTGGGTCACTCTCATACAAAAGTGCTACCCACCCGTGTCCATCAACCTCTGAAATGGACCCCAACGTCGAAAACTAGTGCACCTAAAAAAAGTACCCTTTTTATGGGTTTTTTTTCTAGAGTGCAGAAAACCAACCCTTTTAAAAGGAAAACGTTGACAACGCTGTATAGCTGAAAACTTGTGCAACTGAAAAAGGTACCCTTTTTCTGTTTTTTTTTATTCTAATGAGTGCTGAAAACCACCCCTTTTTTAACGAAAACGTCGACAACGCTGTATAGCTGAAAATGATACCCTTTCGACGCTTTCTTTGGACGTGGGTGCGTAGCCAGTTATGTTGTGAGTGACCCCCCCTTCCCCGGGCTTCACGTAATTATACCGATTATCAGTGTTGTAGGCGAGTGCAGCTTCGAGGCCATTTTAAAGCAGACTAATGACTTGGACCCAAGCTTGCATGTATAACAAATGGGAAGATGTTTGATGATGGTCTCGGCCTCTGAAGATGGACTCGGGGACAACACTGTTGATTCTTTCATTTCATAGAAGAAAACTTAAATTTAAGAATTATATTCACAGGTCATAAATTATAAGCTGCAATTTCTCTCATTGTTCTGTGTATATAAAAGTAGGTTACATCAAAGTGATTAAAACCGTAACATCGTAATAGAAAATATGTTAAATGCACTTCTAACTATATAACGGTAAATTAAATCAAACTGATTCAAACCATAACAAGGTACTGACACATATGTGCAATGCACTGGTGTAGTTGTGCATGTAATTTCAGTAGATTAAATCCAACTGATTCGAAACTTAAAATCTTACTAACAAATATGTTAAATGCACTAGAGTAGATTTTCAAGTCATTTATAGTGTCGGAGGGGGGAGGCGGGGGAGGGGAGGGGTGATCCATTCATATACCCCCCCCCCCCCCCCCGCCTGAATAAAGCACATTTACACCAGTGGTTAAATGGTTCTTTGATTAAATCATAAGTAATGAATATGTGAAATATATTAAAACAGAATATCTATACTATAAAAAGACATGAAAGCATCGTTAATCAAACAGCATAAAAATCACCTACAGTCAAACCTCTGACAGTGACTACCCGAGGGAAACTGAGGCCACTGTAGACAGGTGACCTCTATAGACAGGTTCTATAAGAATGTTTTTTCCTAAAGGGATTACTCTTGGCCATTATAGCTAGATGGCCACTAAGACAGGTTTGAATGTAGATGTATTTATCACATTCTTTAGACCCGATGTACATGTACAGAATAAAGCATACATGTACTATCACAAGTCATAAATACACAAATGTAATGAAAAACTCACAAGAAACATATTATACTTTATTATTAAACAATTGCTTATAGGAACCCGTGCCAGTACATTCATAAAAACACACTAGTTTAGTTCTAAGTATATTATAGATGATACAGATAGGGCTCAACACAAACGTTTTCTTAGTTACTAACTATGGTTTATCTTGGTAAGCATTTATTGCCAAAGTTAACTCTAGTTCGCAATTTAGAGAATCTATTGTTGAATATTCATTCTTTCTTTTGCTAAATATATTCACCAACAGATTCTTTAACCCTAAAAAGACTGGGGGGGGGGGGGGCTGATTTAGCCCCCCCCTCCTCCAATTTCGCGATTACTTCGCAACGCTTAAATATTTTACGGTGCCACTTCACGACTTTTTTCCTTAGAGTCTTTCGCAACTTTTGATACCAAATTTGCGACAACCGGGTGTACCGTTCTAAAGTTACGTGACCTTTTGTAAGTGAGAGTCGGCCCGAAAATCGCTAAATTTTGTGATTTGTGTACAAATCCTATGGAAATTGATTTTTTCCTAGAAAAGACAAAATCTTCATTATTTTTCATTCTAATCACAGCAATCATGTAATTTTGGGCTAAAAATGGTTGAATAATGGTCAATAATTATTTACATTGAAAAAACAATAAAAAACATAAGAAATGCAATTTTCGCATAATTAATTAGCTCTAATTAGCATATTATAATTAGAACAAAAAATTTAACTATGCAATATTGTATGGCTCATGGACATCTATCACCATGCCAAACTTGGAGTTGATTGGAGTTTCGATTGCCGAGAAAACTACGAAAATTACAAAAAAATACAATTTTCGCATAATTAATTAGCTCTAATTAGCATATTCGAATTAATTTATTTTTTTAAACTACGCAATATTGTAGACCTTATGGACATTTATCACGATGCCAAATTTGGAGTCGATCGGAGTTTCGGTTGCCGAGATCTTAGGGGGGGCCCTTTTAGCCCCCCCCCAGTTTTTTTAAGGTTAAAAATAGCCCAGTCTTTTTAGGGTTAAGTTGCCAAATAGGGTTAGCTCGGGCAATAAATGCTTCCCCAGATAAACCATCGTTAGTTACAAGGAAAACTTATAGTTGCTTACTAAGCCATTTCAACTAAAATATACTAAGAATGGAACTAAATTAGTGTGGTATATGAATATGGGTCCAGGTATGCTGCACATTAACTCTTAACTTTATTTGCCATATCTATTTTGTTAATTTCCCATCTCAAATTTCACATCACACTTTTTTATCTCCTGGTTACATTTGTCAACACTCTACATTCCCGCTCTTCCCGACATTTCAAACATTCCATTACAAGAAATTTACAATACCAACATTTGGTTGTCAATTCAAATTATCAAAATATAAAATCCAGCCTTGAAGACTTACAACTACACAATTAGCTGGCTAAATATGCACAGCATTGAGATCTAATATAATTTATATTCTTGCAATAATGCTGAGTATAATTTTGTATTATGTAAACTTACAGAGCTCACGATAGAAACATCATTTAAGTGAATGATTCTCTTTATTTCCTTTGCAAAAAAAAGAGAGATAATAACTATTCGAAGTGAGCACACTTTAGAACAAATACATGAATTAAGTATTTATAACAAAAAGGAATGATAAAGTGTTAAGTCCATTTCTCTTAATAAATGAAAGAAGCATTGTGCTCCAAATAACTGTGAAATATTTAAACAAAAATCTTGTCCTTCTTTGCACACATCGATCAGTCAAATGCATAATCTTATTCTCTAATTATCAACATTTGTTCTCTTTTATTGTGTACTATAGTGGTTGTAAGACTGCAACATTCAGCATTAATATATGGTATGTTTTTTCCAAAAATGTATCAGCTTTTCATATAAATAAGCAAATTATAGTATGTAATAAAAGAGGGAACTTAATGTACCTATTCATATCTCTAATATCAAATGTGATATGATGCAAATAAATGAAAATATAAATTATTATGCTAGTCTATTAATACAAACTTATATGTACAGAAAGATTAACAAAAGTATTGTTAAATGTGTTATGGTAAATTTGATAAATATTTCAATATTTCCACAATAAAAATAATAAAATCAAAGGTTAATCATGCTAATAATTAAATGTGAACAAAAAACAGCAATTATTTTTTGGGGGGATGAAAGTTGACATGAAAAATGGATTAAACATAATTACTTTTTAACTCATAGGCTTATCTATTTTTATATTCAGCTTTCTTTGGCCCTTACATAATTCTTACATATTCTTAAATATATACATGTATATAATAAACAGGATCATAACAAATGTAAGAATTTGTTGATACCATAATCTCAATTTCTATGTCATCATATTCAATCATTTTCAAACATAGTTTTATGTTACCATGAAACTCTCTTTTGCATCACAATGTTAACATCGCGTTACACAATTCTACCAGCTGATAATTTGTTAAAAACTTAAATCTCAATTTCAAATGAATTACAAAGAGCATAAATCTACTTTACAAATTACAAAATAAAAGTGCAATGTAACTGCAACCTACTCCACAGACCAGCTTATTAGATAGGCAATGGTCAAAAGAATATCATTTCATCTACAAAATAATCACAAAATACAAAGAAAAAAATAATGAAATAGCACTTAGCCTGTGATGTTCACTCTTTAAAAGTGCACCACAAACATCATATGATTCTAAATAAACTATTAGTAAAACAACTAATTTACATGATTTTGTTCTTAAAGGGATAGTTGAGTTTTGGTATAGAAGGCGCTACACAAAATAATTTTTTTGTGAGATAATGAAAAACTGAGTGTCAAATTTGAAAGAGCATAATATTTTAATGACAGAATAAACTTTATTTGATCAAAATCGGTTCAGAAATGGCTCAATATCCATAAACATAACCATTTGTAATAAATGTTGGGCCCCATATTTATAAGAGAATTTTGAACCAATCACATGCACAATATTTTATCTAAAATGGATGAAACCATTGAGTTTTGAGAAAGTGCCCTCTTGAGTTTTTTACGGCTCTTTTTTAATGATACCAGGCTTTTTACTTAGTCATTTGTAACTTTGTATTCCTTTCGAGCGTGGTGGAGTTATAACTGTTAGTTTTTAATGTTATGGTGCAGGTTCTGGTTACTAAAATTCAGTTTGACCAAAACTGTACTCTCTTTACCAAAATGCAACTATCCCTTTAAATAAATGAAACAGAGCAGGTACTTAGGATCTAGAGGGACTTGAACCCGATACCTCTGGATTGTAAGACAGCTGCTCTACAACAAGGCTCGACACTCGCACTTGCCCGCTGGCCCGGGGCCAGTGAAATTGCACTTGGGGCCAGCAAAATGTATAAAAGTCATATTTTGGTGGCCCGATCGGGCAAGCAGATTTTCAACCTGACATTGACAAAATGAAAAAAATCTTGATTTTTTAATGTCATGCTTCATCTGTAATCACAGGTTTGATTAGGAAAGAGTGATATTTTGAATAGTAAAAAGCTTACTCATGAAATACAATTTTGGGCCCAGTAAATTTTCTTTCGGTCCACCAGAATAGGGGCAAAAGATATTTCACTGGCCAGACTGGGCCAGTGACTAAAAAGGTGAGTGTGGAGCCCTGTCTACAAACTGAGCTATTATAATAGCGCACCCTAGTTCAGTGCTCTACCAACTGAGCTACACAGCACCTTAGTTGGTGGATCATGTTCTCATTTCAATATAAATGCTTTATAAGGTATGCAGGCTATTTCAAATTCCTAACTTAGGTTTTAAAAAAGGAGAAATTATGAAGACTTTATAACATCGTGAATTATGATACATGACACAGAAATGCAGTATATACATATATAATGAGAAGACAAAGTATTGTATGTAATATTACAATTGCCAAATAGAAATATGCACAAAACACGTCTGCATTCGCCTTAAGACTCAATATTAAAAACAAATATAATTAGTTCTTTTGTGTGTGAATCCTTTCACAAGAGCGTTTCTTTGCCATTGTTAAAAGACATGGACTTATTTTTTTGTTTTGCGGGCTATGAGGCAGTCACAGAAATTAGCAAAAGTGAAATCACCTTAAAATAATAAACCACTTAATGCACAGGGCCCGATTGACAAAAAGATTCATGATTAATCGTACGATTAATCGTGAATCTGTATGTTACGGGATCCTGGTATGTAAACATGCCAACTGACTGTTAGTGAATAATTGTGAAACTAGACGACGATGTTGCATTGCATTTTACACGCCATCAAGACGTACACAGTGCCTTGGGGTTAGACAGTTAACCCGTTCCCTTCGAGATTCTGAAATCTCAAAAATAGGCTTTGTTCACAACCCACCAGGTTCCTGCAGTCACGGGGTTAATATTATCGAGTATGTGGGACTATTGGGCGTTTTAAAATCACTACTTAGTCTATCTTGACAGCGCTGTTTATTTTGACGACAAACCAGTACACCATGTAGTTCTCCGATCTGTCCCATTTCTATTCACACATATAACATATTTATAAGCATGTGGGACTGATAAACATTTTGAAATGACTACTTAGTCTATCTTGACAGCGCTGTTAAATTTTGACGACAAACCAGTACATCATGTAGTTCTCCGATCTGTCCCAGTTATATTCACACATATAACATATTTGTAAGCATGTGGGACTGATAAACATTTTGTAATGACTACTTAGTCTATCTTGACAGCGCTGTATATTTTGGCGACAAACCAGTAGGCTGCGTAGAAGCCCATCGTTCCGGTCAAGATCCAGAATGTGATGACCATCATCAGAGTGTAGCCAAAGTAGAGCAGGGCTGGGACAAACTGGGTGATTTCGAGCTGTGGTACAAAAAAAACAAAAAAAACATACAGAATTATTAAGTAGCTGAAAAGGAATAAACAAATAGCTGAAAAAGTAACGACCATCCTCAAAAGTATAGCCAAAGTAGTGCAGGGCTGGGACAAACTGGGTGATTTCGAGCTGTGGTACAAAAAAAAACAACATAAGTATTATTAAGTAGCTGAAAAGAAATAAACAAATAGCTGAAAAAGTAACGACCATCATCAGAGTGTAGCCGAAGTAGAGCAGGGCTGGGACAAACTGGGTGATTTCGAGCTGTGGTACAAAAAAAACAAAAAACAAACATACAGAATTATTAAGTAGCTGAAAAGGAATAATCGGGTACTAGTAAGGCTGTCGATTTCGGGTATATTTACTACCCGGGACTCGCGATAATTTTTCGGGCGAGTCCCGGGTACCCGAAATTTATCCATTTGTTGATTTCGCTATAGGCATGTCACGCCGCTGGGAAAACATGTTCATTCAAGTGACAAAAATGCAGCGCATTTATGACAATAAATCATCTTCTAAAATACAGCAAAGAGGGAAAAAGGAATGAAAAGAAAATGAGAGTGGGCAGATAACTCGGGCGTTCAAAAAGGGGACTTTTTGCTTTTTTTTTCGGGATATCGAGTATCGATTTTTGCGCCCGGGACTCGACATTTTTCGGCGGGACCCGGGTACCCGGGACTCGTCAACAGCCTTAGGTACTAGTATCTTGAAAGGGGCAATTTAGATTTGTGTTTCAACAGATAAGAATTTATAAATGTGATGACCATCATCAAAGTGTAGCCAAAGTAGAGCAGGGCTGGGACAAACTGGGTGATTTCGAGCTGTGGTGTATAGAAACAAAATCATGTCAAGTATTATTAAGTAGCTGAAAAGTATTTATAATCAGCATAAGAGAGACAATCCAAATTTTGTTTACAAGAAAAGAAATTTAAATGTGGCGACAATCATCAAAGTGTAGCCGAAGTAGAGCAGGGCTGGGACAAACCGGGTGATTTCGAGCTAGAAAAAGAAAAGTGAAAACCCATTTTGTCTTAGCATGATTAACTAATTTATTGTTTAAATGAAGAAACTTGTAATAATAAGTTGGAACTGACAAGCATAACAACAAATGTCAAAATCTTTCTTTATGACAACAGCCAAATATATTTTTTTAATAACACTCTTTCATCTCCATATTTTCCAACTGTGCCGCATGAAATATCATCTGAGCGTACAATAACAAAACAGGTTTATGTAAGTGCCGTTGTTGAATCTGCTGCTATGTCAGATGTTTCATAACCCGCTTTTGTTAGTGCAAGGTCAAATGATATTTCATATGGTACAGTTGGAAAAACATGGCAGCCTCCAGTGTTTAGCCAAAACAGATGAGAGGTGTCAAGAACATTAATTAGTGATACCCAAGAGGAAATATACGACTAGAAGTGACAGAAATTATGCAAACTGTAAGAAAAAAATGTCAGCGTTTGGCTGCCTTTAAAAGACTATTTTAATATGAAAATCTGATAAAAATGTACCTTTGTGATGAAGTAGAAAACAGAGTACAAAAATACATAGAAGGCGGAGCCTCCGGACACGATGAACGATCGCCACCACCAGTGATAGTCCTGTAGAGGAGAAAAGAAGACAATTGCAATCAAAGTCAAGGGCCAAGCTTCAATGAAGTCTAAATAGGGTAAATCTATTTCTTCCAACAAACATTACCAGATGAGGTGATTTACACAAAAGTACGTTTGATACAATTTCTAAGACTCGGTTGATTTTGTTGTTGCATAATGTATGCTGTGTCAATTCAACTTATGGAATGGTCCATGATTAAAACCGGAGCTAAATACAAATTATGGAACTAACAATTTCAGACTTATATGTATGATAGGGTAAAAACAAAGTCATTGTTTCTGTATTAGAGTTATAAAATTAAGTCCTAAAATTATTCATAAATAGGTACAAATGAGTTTCTAATTCAATGTATGAGAGTTATTCTGAAAGACAACTTATATATCCAAACACAATTAGTGTATCCCCAGAACTGAACTGAACTTAGAGCCATACAACCATAGAATGGATAATTATGGACATTTTTGTAACACTTTCTAAATGTATAAATAAGCCTTTTTTCCTCTTTCCTACGCTTTCTAACCTCTACAATTGTTGTAGTAAACCATGACAATGCATTTGGCCAAAGAAAACCATGAGGTTGAACAACCAAAATAAATTGTAGAACAAGAATCAAGTCACAAAAGTACCATAATAACAATCGTATGTGTACAGTTAATTGATTAAGTGCACATTCTACTCCCTTGTGAGCAACCTTACCTCTCCACATAATTGAAAGTAGACCATGACGATGGCGATTTGGGCGCAGGAGACGAGGAGGATGAGGAACACGAGGAAGAGGAACCCAAATAAATAGTAGAACTGGTTCTCCCAGATTGCCTGCAAGAGAAACGTGAAAGAGACAGAATAATAGTTAAGCTAGCAATAAAATAGGACAGAGACATAATAATAGATTTGATTTATAAAACGCCTAATGGAGGACAGTGAGGAACCCAAATAAATAGGAGAACTGGTTCTCCCAGATTGCCTGCAAGTGAAACGTGAAAGAGACAGAATAATAGTTAAGCTAGCAATAAAATCACACGAGTTACCAGAGGACTAGCCCCCTTCTGTAACTTTCGCTACATTTAGTAGACGTGTGGCCTAGGGCTATTGAAACGGAGATAGGCGCCGCCTTATGTGCCAACATTGTTACGGGAAAGACTTTAACTTTTTAACTAGCAATAAAATAGGAAAGAGACATAATAATAGACGGGGCTCCACACTGACCTTTCTTGTCAGTGGCCCGGTCGGGCCAGTGAAATCATTTCTTTCCCTATTATGGTGGCCCAAGCAAAATTTATTTCATAAGTAAACTTTTTACTTTGTCAAAATATCACTCTTTCCTGATCAAACCTGTGATTATAGATGAAGCATGACATGGAAAAAAACAAGATTGTTTTAATTTAGGTAATTTGGGGGCTGAAAATCTGCTTGCCTGATCGGGCCACCAAAATATGACTTTTATACTTACGAAGTGCAATTTCACTGGCCCTGGCCCAGCGGGCCAGTGTCAAGCCTTCTAATAGATTTTATTTATAAAGCCCCTAATATCATCTCTAAAGCACTTTACACTATTGAATCTTGAATCTCGAGAGACAGATGGAGCCAAGAATGGGGTTTAATTTAGGGAGGTATCCCACAACAATCAGGGACATGGTTTATGAAATACATGCACCACACAGACATTACCCTACGACCTGATGACATGAAACAATCACACCGCATACCAGTTCGCAGCCATCAGCAAGCTGGTGAACGCTGTCCCCTTGCTGAACCAATTATAGTGAAGTTCGCCAGATACAACATACAAAGGAAGGTGTACAATGGTGTATTAATCTACATTAAACTACATTATTCATGAAGCGTCCTCGTAGTTGTGAATTTTTGTTTAATCACTGCTTGTGCATTGACATTGTTTTTAAGTATACAAAATTGGCAATTGTGTTCTTATGCAGTGTATGGAACAGATGGAACTAAATAACAATAATAGAGTTAAAACAGGTGACTTACAGTTAAAATGAAGAAGAGCTCAATGAAGACTGCTCCGAATGGTAGAATACCAGCCATCAAGGTGCTATGGGAGAAAACAAAAATGAAAATATAATCAATAATAGGTTGCAAAAGATTAATTTTTTACGAAAATTTGTGTTTATCTATGTAAGATGTGCTTGCTAAATATCCTTGATCTTAATTTGATTTACAAACATACCTACAATACAAACTCTACCATTAATATCAACACAACTACTTCAATCTTCTTCATTATCATCATTATTTTTGTTATTTGTTATCATCAAAACCTAGAAAATGTTGTCTATTCATCATGGACATCATCACTAGTATAACCACATCTACCATAATCAACATCATAATCATCTACATCAACATCATCATTGTCATTGTCGTCATCATCAACATCGTCCTCACAATCATCATCATCATCATTAAATGTTGCTTGTAAGTATCGGTTTCCATGGTGGTGTATATAATACGTGTGGTTTGCGGTTGCACCATGTGAGAGGGGTGGATTGGTGAGTCCTGAAAAGGACTATGGTAGTCCTTTCTAGGACTACCAACAGTCCTTTCTAGGACTACCATAGTCCTTTTCAGGACTAACCAATCCACCCCTCTCACATGGTGCAACCGCAAACCACACGTATTATCATCATCATTGTTGAAACATTGTCAATGTTCTCTATATCATCATCATCAAAACATTGTCAATGTTGTCTAGATATCATCATCATAATCATTATCATCTTATCATCATCACTGTCATCGTTGTCGTTGTCATCATCGTCATCATCACGACCACCACAAGCATCATCATCAGGGTCAGTATGCAAGTTGCTTACCTTAGGAATGGGTTCATGTACCAGACCTGCTCGGGGACTTGACGAGGGATCTGGTTTGTCCTTACTGGGTGATCATACGGCTGAAATTTGATAAAGTAATACATTAATAAATATTCAAGGAAGATAAACTATAACGTGAAAAGATGACACAGTACATAAAAGGATGCACAATAGCATGGATGTAAGCACACACAAAAGAAACTGGAGCAGAAAAAAGAAAAAATTTAATTTGAAAATTAGAGCTTCATATAGAGTCAAGCAAAACCACAAGACTGCGTCCAATGATATGTTCAAGGTGGTTGGAATCGGTGATATTGGGGGTTGATTGGCAGTTTGAATTGGTGTTCAGTTTCACATTATTGATCACCAGAAAAGGCAATTCTGGACATTGCTACGATGTAGATGAAATATAATAAGTTCATCACAGGTTATTATACTTTGAGAATAAATTTAATCCCTACTAACAAAATAATGAAGTTCCCTACCTGTTTCCTGTAGCCAAAGTAGAAACCAAGGAAGACAAGGGGCAAGGATATACCGAACCACATGCAGAGTAGAGCCACTAGTGTGCTGAAGGGCACGGCGCCTGACGAGTGCTTGCCCCAAATGAAGAAGTTCAGGATGAACGCAGAGACGAACATGAACGCCGGGTAGATTATGGCGGTCTGTGAATTTAAAAAGAAAAGGAGGATTCTGAATAAGTTCCTAGTTACACATCAACACACAAAATGGAACAGTAAAACTATCATTATCACATCATAGTCATCTTTAAAATAAATTATTACTTCATGTATCGGAAAATTTAAAATAAATGATTATTCTCTCTACAAGGCTGATACAATCAAAAGTCTTAGAGCTAAGCTTTCAAACCTAGCAGGTTCTTTATTGAAGCATAAATGGCTCTTCATGGATTACCCTTTTCCTTTCATTAAATCATTATGACTGGTTATTAATAATCATTATACATGTATTTAATTGTTATCATCATTACTGCTGCATGTATGTCATAGGTAATATGAATGCAATGTTTCCTCTTACCATGAGGCTAGCAGTGGTCCACCGTGTGCCCTTCATGGTCTTGTAGAGACGGCCAGAGAAGTAGCCAGCAAACAGGCTGCAAAGAGAGGAGACCACAATATATTATCATGAGTCAGACTCGATTATAAAGCCTGCATTTAGTGCTGTAACTGACCTTGATGATCGGATCGTTTGATCGGATCGGCAAAATGTTATCGATCTTCGAAATCGGATCGATGATCGGGATCGGATGATCGGCTATAAAAAAAAAAAAAAAAAAAAAAAAAAAAAAAAAATCGTTTTTTTTTTCTTTGGAAAATGATCCCCAAAAAACACAATTTGGGAATACAAATGAATACCAAAGCAACATATATCCATATTAATAAGCCCAAGGTAATCTTGTACGGGTATGCTTTCATTTCAAACTGATTACCTCTTCTTTTACAAAATTACTCACGCCGATTTTGAGCTTAATCCCATGTGATTAATTTGGCGTAACCTTTCAGAAACACATGGGACTAAGCTCAAAATCGGCGTGAATAATTTTGTAAAAGGAGAGGTAATCAGTTTTAAATGAAAGCATACCCATACAAGATTACCTTGGGCTTATTAATATGGATATATGTTGCTTTGGTATTCATTTATATTCCCAAAATATGTTTTTTGGGATCATTTTCCAAAGAAAAAAAAACGGATTTTTTTTTTTTTTTTTTTTTTTTTTTTTTTTTTTTTTTTTGCCGATCCGATCTTCCGATTTTTTCTGCATGATCGGAAATCGGCAAAAACGGTACATCATGTATGATCGGATCGTGATCGGCATGCCGATCCGATGATCGGTTACAGCACTACCTGCATTGTTGACAAAGTTGTGCATAACATGTATATTATTAGTCCAACTAACTGATCAAAAATAGATGGCAAAATCTTAACCAGAAAACATTATATGCAGAAATTTAAGCAGGAAAAATTCTATACCAAATAGGCCATGCCAATGCGATCACACCAACATCGCACATACAACTGCATTGGCCCCAATATGCACTTATGACTTCCTGCTCCGACCATTAGTAATAGTAGTCCATTTTTATATAGCGCTTTATCACCAAAGCACTGGGAGCATTAATACCTTGGCTTTAAGGCAGAGCTCTTTTTCAATCTCATTAATTATTTCTGGTTAGTTTCTTTATATGTTTGAATTAATGATGGGATGCTCACGCATTTCAAGGGTTATATTCCTGCCAAGTACTGCTACCTTTAATCAATTGTATTGTGCTGACCAACTTCTAACATTTATTTAAAACATTTTATTGCTATAATAATCAATTCCAAATTGATTTTCAAAGGGGTGGAGGGGAGGCAAGTTGTCACCTTAGACCCCCCCCCCCCCCCCCCCCCCCCCCACTAAACTAGCTAAACTACATTTTTGTGGCAGCAAACTCACCCAAAGAAGACAAAGCCAAAGAGAGCTGCATTCAACAGGGCCCCTCTACTGCTAGGTGACAGCATACCGAACATTGCAATCACTGCCAAAAACAAACAGAAAAAGAAATGAGAAATGTACAGGTAAAGTTTGTAACAATTAAAATATTTACAACATGGCAGTGGATGTCAACATATTAAAATAAATATAACTCAAACATAAAGAATGTGACAATAACATCACTCAGTGGACATATCAGATCACAGACATACACATTTTCTAAACCCTTTTATCAGTTTTTGCAGAAGTCAACAAAGTTACGAGATCCCTTTACAGGGGAATTCCGGGCTCCCTTTACAGGGGAATTCCGGGCCAGATTTAGTTATTGTCTACCAGAATAAGGAGAACGAGAGGAATTATTGGTGAAAATTTGGATCAAAACGGACAAGAAACACAGGAGTTATGCCTATTTGAAGATCATGTCAAAATGAGTGATCCTGTCAAAATGAGTGATCCTGTCAAAATAGCTGCCTATTCCAACATCATTGACTCTCCATAGGTTTTATAAAGGTCAACCATTTTCTCCATTTTCGAAGCTTCACATTTGGCGACTTATATTGTTGGACTAATCAAAATTATAAGTAAGTCTTGCTGAGAGTATATAAATCCCAGAGAGGATCTGTATGCCAGCTCTGACAGGATGGAAATAATACATCAAATACATTGTCATTAATGTAGACTGACAAAAACTACATATGTATACAATACAAAATTCATTACTTGTGGGACTACACATAAATTATACATAACGTACCAATGGTGATGAGCGACATAGAGAAGATCTGAACGCCAGCTCCCACCAGGGCTGATAGAAGCTGCTTGTAGCGGGGTGGACGGAAGACATCTCCATGGACCAGCTTCCATCCAGTTTCTTCAGTAGTGTCCTCCTATGGGCAGGGGAACATTTATGGTTATCATTATTTTTGTTATAAATAATGAAATTTTCTGGTAAACCAATATAAGAAATAGTACATACACAAATAATCATATGTGGGACCTTAATATAGTTATGACCAATAGATGCTTAATCGCTAGAAAACATACACAATTATTAAATACTTCTCAAATTCTTTAATTTTTTCCAACCAACTTTTTGCATTAACAGATTAGTAATGATATATATTCTTTCACATGGTGGGGCATTTCCCGTTTCTGCTATTTGGGTTTAACATAGTTACACTGTCCCCATTATCAATGGTGACTTACTCCATCTTCGTCAGTGTAGCGTGCAATGTCCCTCCTTAGTGTCCTGATCATGATCATGGTCAGAATACCTGGAACAAGAAGAAAGTTCAACAATAATGAATACTTCAATTGTATAATTACATATATTACAGTAACTTTTGTCATCTAATCAAGTAATTTAAAAAAAATTATCATCATTATCATCACCATGACAATTATCATCATCATTACCATAATCATCACAACTATCATCATCATCGTCACCACCATCACCATAGCAATAATCATCATCATTAACATAATTAGTCATCACAACTATCTTCATCATTATCTTCACCACCACCATCACCACCACAACAACCACCCCCACCACCACCACCACCACCATCACGATCGCCATCATCATCAGTAGCAGCACTACATCCACCATCAAAACCACCATCAGTAGCACATCATGCCACTACCACCATCACTGTGATCATCAACGTCCTCACCTGCCAGGAAGAAGATGACGACGAGGGAGTTGATGATGGAGAACCAGTGAATCTGGACATCGCTCATTGCGAGGTAGGTGTCCCAACGCGACGCCCACACGATTTCACTATCCTGCCAGTGAACACCATAGGAGAAGACAATTGTCTGCGTTTCATCTGTGGAGAAATGAAGAAAAAGAACAAGTGATTAACAGCAAACATGATATTTTGTTAACATGATAAAGGACAGTAAGGTATACAAAATTAGGAAATTAAATGTCTAAGAAAATATTTACCTCATGATAGCGCAGTAGCCAAAGATAATCTTCTATTAAATTGTAGTAATTGTATTAGTAGTCCATTTCACCAAAAAGTTAAGAAAAATAGGTTGCAAAAAAACAATTTATAATTTTAAAACTGATCATCATATTAAAATGTTTGGTTCATGAGTCTGCAGAAAAGAACTTGTCTATTGTCTAGGTCTTGGTAGGATGTACACATTATATTGTCTCCAAACGTATGCGTGTATAGAATCAAAGCACTGGCAAGTGTTTGGCGCATATGGAACCAAAGGCCCTGTTTGGTTCCTCAAGATTGGGTGAATAATTGCATTGTTCATGAATTACACAACCCTTTGCAAAGTGTTGGACATGTATTTAATATCAAACAACAGTACCAAAACATAAAAGCCCATGTTTTGCTTTACATGGTGGTCCCCTTTCATATCAAATAACAGTCCTAAAACACATAAGCCTGTGTCATTTTTGTGTGTGTGTGGTGGTCCCATTTAATATTACCCTTTTCTGAAATCTCCATGGCCTCTGCAGGAGGGTCCTGTTCAGGGGGAGGCAGGGTGCAGGCATCCCCCTCTTTCTTCTCTCCATCTTGTTTCAAGCTGCGGGCACGGACCTCAAACCCAACGATGCGATAGTCCTCCCTACAGAGAAAACGAGGAATATAAGACGGGGTATTAGAACATTACACCCAGCCAAATTGATTTTTGTATAATATGCAGTCTCCATAGACATCAGCCCAGGTAGTTTGGGGATGAGTCCCGAGTCCTACTGGGTTTATAAAAAGTAATAACTGCATGCACAAAATGTTTTGATGTGACACATCATAATTTTGACAAGACACAGTATACAATTCTTTAACAAACTATGTAAAGTGCAATAAATGTTTAATTATTCATGTTTTGGGTGCTAAATAGGTATTGTAAAAAAATGCATAAATATATGAAGGTTAGTAAATCAAAATTATTACTCTGCTATATATAACATCCACTTAAAATACAATTTTTAAACATTACTCATTGGACATATTGGATCACAGTAGTACACATTTGTATCAACTCTTTGATAGTTTTGCACACATCAACAAGTTACTAGATCCCTTTGATAGTACAGTTTGCAACTTACCCTTGTGGTGTCAGCCGGTGTGACTTCAGGTCCATCTCAAGATGATTATTGATATAGACCTGCATGAAATAGAATAAAATAAAGACTGTAACACATACATGTAAATTGAGAATACTATCTGATTCAATCATCATGCATTGGTGTCTTCTTTGAATATATGATATATCAAGAAATAGGAATAAATGTTAACCAGAACGTCAATGACGTAGCGCTCATCCGCCATCTCGCAACATCAAATATCGCAAATTTCATGTGGTACACTTTTCAACTGGTCAAAAAATAAAAATGTGATGCCCTGGAAGGGACATAAAAATTAATTTAAAAAAAATTAGAGTGAAAAAAATATAAATTTGACGCCCCAGAAGGGACATGGGAACAAAAAAAATAACAAAAGAAAAAAATAAAAATAAAAAAAAAATAAATAAATAAAAAAAAAAAAAAAAAAAAATAATAATAATAATAATAATAAATAAATAAATAAATAAATAATAAAAATAAATAAATAAATAAATAAATAAATCCAAAATTACCATAACTAATTAATGGAGACAAATTTCAAAATTCTGTGTAGAAGTTTAGTGTACCAAAGTTAGCTCTACCAGATAAAACAAACCAAATCAAAATCGGTCGAGAAATGAAGGAGAAGAAGCATTTTTTGTGATTTTTGGAATAAATTTGCATAAATTACCATAATTAATTAATGGAGAAAAATTTCAAAATTCTGTGTAGAAGTTTAGTGTACCAAAGTTAGCTCTACCAGATAAAGCAAACCAAATCAAAATCGGTCAAGAAATGAAGGAGAAGAAGCATTTTTTGTGATTTCGAATAAATTTGCATAAATTAGCATATATAATGAATTTCACGATTCTGTGTAGAAGTTTTAAATCCCCCTCCTAGCCCTATCTTATGAAACAATCAGAATCAAAATCGGTTGAAAAATAACGAAGAAGAAGCATTTTGAAAATTGTGGACGGACGGACGGACGGAAGGACGGAAGGACGGACGGAAGGACGGACGGACGGACGGACGGACGGACGACGGACGCCACGCCATGGCATAAGCTCATCGGGCCCTTCGGGCCGGATGAGCTAAAAACGGCTTGCCATAGATTCGTACCAATGCGTACTGCATTCGTGGGTCTAGTCGTGTCCTGTGTGACCAGGCCTTAACATGCAATAGCTGGAAGTATAAGTTGGTGAGCAACATATCATTTTAAAACAAAAGAAAGACTCAAACCTTGTTGTTTGCCACAAAGCCCAGCTTGTACCCATGGGCGTACTGGAAATCCTCATCCTTGTCGATCTGAATCTTGGTGGCTGCTGGAAGATTATCAGTCATTCTGAAGAAGAAGAAAAAAACAGACAGATTGAGATTTCAAAACAACAATGTAACATTTTGAGTGCAAACAAAAAAAAACAACAAAAAAAAAAGGTGAAAACATTTACACAGGTCAACACTAGCCCTTTCCCTATTGCCCGGGTCATTAAAATTTGGTGTCAGGCAAGTAAAATATCATAAATGCCCTAGTTTGGTTGCCAAATTGGGCAACTAAGTTAATTAAATAATTTATGTAATTCCTCAGGTTTAAATCTCCTCTTAGAGGTAAGCGGGCAAGTAAACTGTCTGTTTGGGCAACTAACATTTGAACAATTATGATTTTACTTGCCCAAACGGGCACTCAGGAGAAAAGTAAGTGCGGAGGCTTGATTTACATAATACACACAAAAAAAGTAATAGAGTACCCAAGTGTGACGTCAGAGCTATTCATTGCCATGGGTAATGGTTCTAAACAATGTCAGGCAAGTAATGAATTGGTGATTTTAAGTGGTTGCTAAGAAGGCAATCGTCAGCTCCGACCCACTACAAAATGCCAGTATGAAAGGACAAGTTGTTTAGAACCATTACTATGCCATAACAAAAGCATGTGACGTCACTACTTCGGTACTCCCAACAGTAAACAATTTAGATCTGCATAAAAAATGATGCAACAGGTGTATTTGAACAAGATATATCTCTATCCAGTTGGTTTGTTCATATGGTGTAATTGCAATACAAATAATAAAGGAGAGGCAATGAAAAAAAAGAAGATAATTCAGGCTTTTCAGCCCCCAAAATTCTCAAAAAAAAAGTTGCCGTGCAAAACCTCCCCAAGGTTTCACAACTCATAATAAAAATTTGATTGGGAGGACTTATTAGCCTGGGCTTGATTTTGTGTATTTGGTGTAGTTGGATGGAGAATAATTCCAACTGGCTACATTACTGACAATGTGTACTTACAGATGGACGTTGTAGTCTTCCCTGATGCGAGATGCCAGCGTTTTGAGTTCCTTCTTTGTTAGCTCCACTTTACACAGAACCTGGCAGCTGTAGTCTGTCTTCATTTTTACCTACAATAATTTATGAAGATATTGGATTTGTATGCTTCATTTGAAATGAATTAAATTCAAATTATTAGACATTCAGTAATATATTGAATCTGATATACCATATGCTCCTTCTTTATTTATTCCCCTTTACACAGTACCCGACAGCTGTAGTCCGTAGATGTCATCTTCACTTATTGACATTTGACCATTTATTGGATGACACCCCCTCCACCCCACCCCCACCCCCCCCCCCCCACATCACACCTCAAACGCAGTCAATATATTTATAATACATGTAGATATAATAAAGATATAATTTATACATATATATCTCAGATTATGATCTTCTTGAAATATGAAGAACTTCCACAAATTGTAACAATATGGCATTTTGAAAATGTGCACAATAACTTCTGAATGAAAAATAATTTAGTCATTAATTTACATATTATTTGTACTGTGGTTGGGAATAAGAAAATACTATCACAATCAGTTATTGTAGCAGACTACTTAACTGTTTGAGTAGCAGGATAATCTATACACTTGCCAAAAACCGGAATAGGGGAAAGGGCGGCATCAATGAGTACTTACACAAATGTCAATATTGACTTACCCAGTCAATAAACCAATTCAAGCACGCAACACACCAGGCTTTCTTATTCAGGATTATGCATAAATAGCCAAATGCCACGTGTATGCACATTGTAATAGCCAGGGCAGTCAGATTGTACTTTACAGGCCTGCTGGGCAATTCCGTATGAGAGAAGGCAAAAACACCACATCTCAAAGTTTAGCAATCTTCCCTAAATCAAACTGTTATCAATAGAGGAAAACTTGAATTTTAGGAAACTGAAAACCATTTGTGTATAGCTCTATTGGTTTTTGCCAAAATAACCCTAAAAACCAAATATGAGCAAAATTGAAGAAAGTAAGGTGTTATCAATTGGTTGAATTGACACGGAATGACCCTGAAGGACAATATTAACAATGTGTTTTACTAAAGCAATTTATTTTACAACTTTAAAGGGATAGTTGAGTTTTGGTATAGAGGGCGCTAAAATTCATTGGAAAAGCTGATACAGTTTTACAGGCCGCATAGACTTTATAGACTTGCGTGAATTTTGTATAAAGGAAGTTGCCAAAGTTTGATCACTCCCAATTCATATTTAGCTTCATAAAAATATATTTGTCTTTAGAACTTAACAAGTGGTTGATACATGCAGGTTTAACCATACCTGATATTTGGTGTTGACGATCCAGTCGCCGTGCAAAACCTCTCCAAATTGTCCAACTCTTTCCAACTCATAACAAATTATGCTTGGCAGGTACAATGTAGACTTTGCCAAAAATTATTTTTCACTAGATTGGTATTAATTTCTTTACAAGTGATTGCTACATGCAGGTTAGACTTAGACCATACCTGATACTTGGTGTTGACGATCCTGTCGCCGTGCAAAACCTCACCGAGGTTTTCCGACTCATGGAGTATCTTATCTTCTGGAGGGGGACAAAGCTTTACCGAGTAATACTCGTAGGGCAGTTGCGTCTTTGTGCTGGTCAATTTGACCCCCTGCAAGGAATGAAAAATTGATATTCAATTAATATCAGACGAAGGATGGAAAGAAACAAAATTCAACTCATTCAGACTCATTAAGACAGAATTTGTTTTCAGTATCTACATTATTCTTTATTAACCTATCAAGGACGAGAGCTATTTTGAGGCAAAATTGATCATTGTTTTCCTCTACAAATTGGCAACTCCTAATTCTTTTCAACCTTTTAATGACATAAAAATAGGTGGAAAATATTTAGTAATTACAATTTAAGACAAATATGAAGTGACTTTGCCGGAAAGTTGCCAATCCTGGCTGATCTGTTTGTTTGTTTTTGGTGGGGGCACATCAAGGGTAATGTGCCACCCCCCCCCCCCCCCCCCTTCAAGCCCCCTTCATAGCTATGCCCCTGATCTACGCCATGCTAGAGTGCCTTATATGGTGGTTCTTCGGTTCTTTAAAATAACATTCAATGCTTGAAGAAGAAAAAAATCCAACTTAAAAGGAAAGTGCGATTCATATTTCTTACTAACCTGGGTGCATATTTATAAAACTGCACTACCTTTAGTTCCAGTCTATGCAAGTCATGTTAGTTGCCAATAGGGTTAGCTTCTAGTAGGTAATAAAGGCTAACCCACAAAACCATAGTTGGTGACTGAGAAAACTTACAGTATTGCTTGTAACTTAGCCCTAGACTTAGATTTCAACTAAGCTAGTGTGGATTCATGACTATGAGCCAGGACCTCTGAATTAATCCTCAAGTAATGTAATTACCTTGATGGCTACATCTTTGCCAGTAGTAAATTCCACAGGCGCAACACCGGGCACATAGAAGGCTTGTGCCGAGCCGATAGCAACAAGTGCTATGATAATGTAGGAAATCATCTGCATTGATAGAAACAAAGACATCGAATTAGAATGTTAGTTGAGTCTAGACTCTAGATGTAGACCACACCACATCTACATTGTAAATTACAATACACAAAATTTGATTGTAGCACAGAATGCATGAACACAATGCACTGCCAGCTTTACAATAATTACACAACAGTATGGTAATGTCTGTATGCGTGGACCACACATATACAATGTAAATGGTCATACTATTACTAGGCTGACCATTTACAAGCCATACATTGTGCATACAAATTCCTTGGAGCAAAGAGTATGTACATGGACAATGCAAGGGTGGCAAGACTCTTAAACCGAACCCTCGTTGACTTTCAAATTGGCAAAATTTGGTATGTTTGTGAAGGAAATGTTATTTTTTCTAAGGATATTAACTTAATCCGCGATAAAAATGTTGAAATTTGACTAAAAAAGTCTTCGAAAATGGGGCAAAAGTGAGCAGTCTCCGAGACTGAAATTCGCTCAACGATCGGCCTGAAAATCGTGACGTCATCGGTAGAACGGGCCCGGCCGATCAGCTGATCAAGCAAAGCGATGCGCGTGCATTATACGGTGTTGTGTATTACTTTTTGATAACGTACGATCGAACTGAGTTTCGCAATGGATTTTTCTGAAGAAGATGAAGAAGAGGACAGGAATGATTCATCAGACAGCGACAATGATGACGGGATTTGGGAGATTTTTGGCGCTAGTTCACTATTGTACCCGCACTCCGGTGTCGGCACGCTACGCCGCTAGCTGCCCGTGACGCACTCGTGAAGAGTACCATACAAAACACAAATGTAATGTACCCAAAATCAACTAAATCTTCGACCATTGCTCAAATTATGGTCATGATTTCAAAGTAGTTACACAGAACAGGTAAAAAAGATAACTACTTTGAAATCATGACCATTATTTGAGCAATTTTTGAAGATTTAGTTGATTTTGGGTACGTTACATAATTGTTCGTTGGGTACTCTTCACGAGCGCGGCACGGCCAGCTAGCGGGCCAGCGTGCCGACACCGTACCGGAGTGCAGGTTTCAATGCGCCCTTTCCCCCAGCATCTTCCCCGGCAAACTGTGCATGGACATGGTGCAATTCGCTATACAATTGCCGCAGTCATACGCCAGATCGACAAATTTATCACTTTCATGGCCTCTTTGACATTATTATAGTTATTTTTCACTGTCGGCTTACATGTAGAATGCCGACAGAGAAAAATGTCAAAGTCAAAGAGGGCATGAAAGTGATAGATTTGTCGATCTACCATACGCCATGCACCTTTTCCCGACTTTGCGACTCGAATTCAACTTTGTCGATACTGGCGAACTCGCGATTTCCACCTCAAAACCATGCCTGAAATCTTCACTTCCTTCAGACATTTCCACCATTCTCCGATTTTGCAGATGTCAGGTCAAATCTAACAAGAAAAATGATATATTGACAAGGACGGCGTTCTATCGATTGAGCAGGGCAGCATTACTGGCGCTCGCTGGACTGGGGGATCATTGGGGGAGGCAACGGGTGCCGCTCTACCATCAGCGGCCGTGACGTCATCAAATTTCTCTGCACCAAATCGCCGTCAAACGGCGAAAATCGGGGTTCAGAATAAGAGTTTAAATTTGCTTTTAATTGTTTTCTGGGCGGTGTTAGGGCTTCAAAATTAACCTTTTCATGCTCAGTATGTTTTCAGCTTTCAGAAGAGGTACAATATGCATATTATAGGATCTTCATTGAGTTTTCGGTTTAACCTTTTCAGTTACCACCCATGTATTGCATTGTCCATGCACAGCACGAATTTCTCGTAACCCCTTCCAAAAAAGAAGACTTTCCCTCGACTCTTAATTGTTGTATTACTGAACGCGAAACCAAGCATGGGAATTGCATTGACATGCAAGCTGCCACAGGTGCACAGCAAAACACCTCAGGATGTTAAGTTGCTTTGCCTTTGGGTAATACAAAAAGTATTTGTGTGAAGATTTTGCTAAAAATTCATATTTGATTATTCTCCATTTATGCCCTTTCATCACATCCAACTATCATTTTCAAGACATAATTTAATTTCCTATGTAAATTTGTATGTTTGGTAATACAAGCTACAACACTGTTATACTGTACTCTAGTCGCTCTCCTCTCGCAAGTCTACAGCACAGTGTCAGTAGCTAGTGGCATTACTGCTCGCTAATAAAGTTCCGTTATCTAAGATTTTATGTAAGTTTGATTTTACGGTGCCGCTGCGCAACCAATACTGGACAATACCATTGAGTAAAGTTGTAAAAAAAAACAGCTCAGTGAGTGATACGAACCAATTTAGCTGAGTTTGAATAATAACATTTTAGTAACAAGTGTAACAGTGATCATGAATGATGATTAGATTTAGAATTAAGAGTGTACTGTAGACATGTAGTACGAAACTGCAAAACAACCTTACAAAGTTTAGACTTTAGCGCCCAGAAATGAACTGATGTGACATGATGGTGGTGATTAGACGTGGAGTACAGAACTACAAAACAAACTTACATAGTTTAGTGCCCAGAACTGTTACACCGGGCTGCATGAGCTGAGCATGCCATGAGGCACGAGCCACAATTGTTGTGTCTACATGTAGCTAGCCCACATCAACTAAAGTAAATATGCTGGACTGGAGATAAGCATACCGCCCAGTCGTACACTGTACCGTTCAACAGTTGAACGCTAAGTTACTTAGTTTTAGGACTCATTGCCAATGCCGAAAATGATCATTGGTAAGGAAAATGGACGGGAATAATCATTTTCTTTCCTTCCAGTTCCACATTTTGCAGTCTTCAAAACTGCAGAGTCTGTAATTATTATGAATTGTGGATCACATAAAGTCATAAACAAAAGTTTGTTTGCATTTCGCTTTGCTGGTAAACAAATAAAACATGGTAAATCATCTAAGACTAAATCATGGAGAGGAATCGGCCGACAAAAAAAAGGCATGATCAGTGGGGGAGCAAGCACCAAATAAGCAGGTACCTGCATATATGCAGGTACCTGCAAATTCGCAGGTTTTAAAGGGGTATTCCGGGCCTGATAAAACCATTTGTTATTTGAATAAGCAGAATAAGAGGCATAATTGGTGAAAATTTGATCAAAATCGGACAAGAAACACGGGAGTTATACCTATTTGAACATCATGTAGTAATGAGCGATCGTTTCAAAATTGCCGCCATATGCAACATCATTGACGAGCAACCCGCCATGGCTTTAGTACATGAAAATACGCTTATTTCTCATTTTCTTTGCTAAAAATTAAATTTTCTCTGCTTGTTTTCACGAATTCATAGAAGAATATCGATGGGCCAACCTCTTTGGAATTTGTAAGCTCATAAATTTGCTTTGTTATAAAGAAAATTTTAATTTTGTAAAAGTTCCATGTAGAAGTCAAAATGGCTGCAGCTCGCAAGTGACGTCACGATCGATACCAATTGCGAACGATACTAAAAATCGGAGCAAAGTTCATCCTGTCATAACTTTTTTATTGCTCTACCGTTTTGGCTCAGATTTTCGATCATGATTCTTCATATTCACTTCATTTTATAGCAAACATCACATTTCTGGGGTGGAATTCCTCTTTAAGTCGTAAAAACTGCCACAATTAACAAGGTCAACCTGCATATTTGCAGGTTAAAATCCGATACTAGTCTGTAGCTCCTTAAGTCTTGAAAACCGCACTTTCTAACATAGTTCATTGGAAAGCCCATAAAATTTGACCCCAGTATGCAGTTTTTCAAAAAAATTACGTGTCTAATTTTCATTAGAGGGCTGAAAACACGAGACTATCGTGATCGGTATGATCGATCGGCAGTGCAGCGGGCGTGATCGCGATCGTGGTGTTGAAGCTAGCAGGCTAGCTTTACTCATCAGCTGGGCCACCTGCGAATATGCAGGTTTGGCTCTCGAGTGTTTATGACCCAACTTAGGGCGCAAATGCAGTTAAAAGTCCCCTGGTGCCAATTGATGTTTACGACCTCATCATCTGAATGAAGAGGGCAAACTAAGGATTGTTTATGTGTGTGCTTTGGTGGGAATGGGATATTCTTGGGACATGCTAAGTGTGTGTGTGCGTATGTGTGTGTGTGTGTGTGTGTGTGTGAATGGGAGGTGGGGGGGGGGGGGGGGGGTGGTAAAGGAGACATGATCAGTGATAAGTATTACAATGTATTCATTATATTCAAGAAGTGTATTTCTTTCTTTATTTGACTATTATTATTATGTTACAATGTATTCCATACATGTTTATCTTTTTAATTTAAAAGTGCATTTATTTTGTAATTCGTATTAGTATTCTGTATCATTAATTTGATTATGTGGAAAATAAATAAATTGAATCAATGAATCAAGTATGTAATGTGATTAATACTACTTCATCTATCATTCAAATTGTAATTGTTCTGTTCTCTGATCATGAATAAGGGTTCACATTGAAAACATTTATGTTTACTCAAGCCTCAATAATCTACTAATTTTGAAAGAGTATGACCAAGGATATTCCTATATTTGTACATTATTTTGTTCCCCTATTTTGTGCCTCACAACTAGTTTTGGGTCTTGGCCTTTGACCCTTGGTAGCCAGAGTTTTATGGCCTTGGCTGACTGGTATGTTTATGGATGTGTACATGTATATTCAGTAAGATGCAACACAAGTGATACTGTACACTGGACACTGTATGAATATGCCCTTTTCCCTTTGGTGGAGAGAGGCTGTGCAAATGTATTGTATGTTATTTGATTTAAAATAGTGGTGCACATACCAGTAAATGTTATCATTTTGAATATGGGTCTAGTTTTTTTTTTTTAAACATGTCAAAAAGCTTAACGGCACTTTGAGGGTATATGTTTTTCATATTCAGTAACTTTCATGTTACTTTAATTTAGAAAAATAAATGAAGATCTTTACTATTCCTTATGTTTCTTCATTTGATTTATCTTTTTCTCTTGCATTCAGGTAATTGGCACACAGACAAATGTTTTCAGCAATGGTCGTCTCTACATTTTTTTTTCATACAAACATGCATGTTGTTCCTTTAGATTTATTATTTTGTTAATTGTTTACAATTTTTTTTTTATATTTGCTTTCCCAATTTTTCATTATGCAAATTTGTTTTCTGTTTTTAAACTCCTGTCAATTGATTGAAAAAACCTTTTTAATTCTCAAACAGAATTTCATTTGCCTACGATGCTTTTTGGCTGTTTTTTTATTTCAAAATAAACTGGGTTCCAAAAGAAACTTATCACCTTTTCAGAGTGACGCTCACTAAAATCCACAGCATCAAGTTGAATCAAATTTAGACACAGATAAGCTATCACTCTCCTTATGAAGCATATCTTAAAAATTAAAAGTTTGCTTTTGCCAAAAAAGAGAAAATGCGATCGAATAACTACAGGTCACTTTTAAAAGATCACAGAAACTGCTCGCTGCGAACCTCCACGAAAGGCGGTCTATTCAGAACTTTGAATTGCTATTCATTCAACTTCAAAGCGGGTTATGTAACCACTAGACTGGCTATTGTCCGAACCGAGCTCTGTGCCTGGAAGGCAAGCAGTTTCTGTGATTTTTGAAAAATGACCTCTTGCGATTTCACCTTATTTTATTCTTTGTTAACAAAAACAAACACATTTTTTTTTAGATGAGCTTGCTAAGGGATATTGTAGCTAGTCTATGCCCAATTATGAGTAATTGTTATGCTTTGGATTTTAATATGTGTCGCTCTGAAGAAGTGATAAGTTTCTTTTGGAACCCAGTTTACATTGTTGCACAAACTTAAATTTAATTGGATGCTTCACATTTCCTAATGACTAAGTTTCCACTTTTGAAATGCATTACATGTACATTGAGTTTTTATTGACAAGTTCAGAGTTTTAAGACTAATCCCATGTTATACTTAATGTACTAAACACAATTTCAAGATTCTACAGTCAACATGTCAATGAATTTTGGTCGCTCTATGGTGTGTCATTTATTGTCGACGTTTTCATCGTAAATTGTATTATTCTCCGATGATATGACATATCATGCTATAATTAAAGTGTAATCTACAGAAATATTGACTGATATTTTGTTTGGAATTTACTTTGAACTCGAAAACGTCACTGTCTGATAAAGCAAGTCGGACGGAAGAGTTTCTTTCTTCACTTCAGATTTATTACTTTTCGGTATACGTATTGTTGGGCTGGCTTCGTTTTGGCCGTGAGCAGAGTAAAGCAATTTTTATTGATATCATTATCAAGTTCATGTTAATTTGAGTCTGTGCTCATTGACAATGTGAATTGTATTTCTGTTAATGTTTTAACAATGTACATTGAATGTACATTTGTATAATAGGTAGAGTCATATAAACATAACATTAATTATTAAATAGTCTCCTGTTTTATTTTATTTTCCTATTTTCTCCAGGTATTGGACTTAGTGCAAAGCAGCTAGAGTAAGTGCAAAACAACTGCAACATAATCTGGAGGGAGTTTAAGTTATTGGTGTGCTAAAGAATGGACTTGTTCTAGAGTTGTATAACTCTCTATTGTACATAATTATTTCATGAATTAATTCATACACACCATAGAGCAACCAAAATTCATTGACATGTTGACTGTAGAATCTTGAAATTGTGTTAAGTACTGTACATTTATAAATAAGTATAACATGGGATTAGTCTTAAAACTCTGAACTTGTCAATAAAAACTCAATGTACATGTAATGCATTTCAAAAGTGGAAACTTAGTCATTAGGAAATGTGAAGCATCCAATTAAATTTAAGTTTGTGCAACAATGTATTTTGAAATAAAAACCAGCCCAAAAGCATCGTAGGCAAATGAAATTCTGTTTGAGAATTAAAAAGGTTTTTTCAATCAATTGACAGTTTAAAAACAGAAAACAAATTTGCATGATGAAACATTGTGAAAGCAAATAATGAAATTGAAAGGAATTGAATTGGCAAATACTGAAGTGTCAGCAATTATATTTGTAAAATATCCTCTGACAGGAGCAAAACTGTAAATGAGTATGAACAAAACTGTTAGTATCAACTATCAACCATACAAAATTGTAAACAATTAACAAAATAATAAATCTAAACTAAGGAACAACATGCATGTTTGTATGAAAAATAATGTAGAGACGACCATTGCTGACAAAATTTGTCTGTGTGCCAATTACCTGAATGCAAGAGAAAAAAATAAATCAAATAAAGAAACATAAGGAATAGTAAAGATCTTCATTTATTTATCTAAATTAAAGTAACATGAAAGTTACTGAATAGGAAAAACATATACCCTCAAAGTGCCGTTAAGCTTTTTGACCAAAAAAAAACAAACAGACCCATATTCAAAATGATAACGTTTACTGGTATGTGCACCACTATTTTAAATCAAATGACATACAATAAATTTGCAAATCTCCACCAAAGGGAAAAGGGCATATTCATAGTGTCCAGTGTACAGTATCACTTGTGCTGCATCTTACTGAATATACATGTACACATCGATATCGATGAACATACCAGTTGGTCAAGGCCATAAAACTCTGGCTACCAAGGGTCAAAGGCCAAGACCCAAAACTAGTTGTGAGGCACAAAAAAGGGGTACAAAATAATGTACAAATATAGGTCATATATTGGTCATACTCTTTCAAAATAAGTAGATTATTGAGGCTTGAGTAAACATAAATGTTTTCAATGTGAACTTTTTATTCATGATCAGAGAACAGAACAATTACAATTTGAATGATGGATGAAGTAGTTTTAATCACATTACATACTTGATTCATTGATTCAATTTATTTATTTTTCACATAATCAAATTAATGATACAGAATACTAATACGAATAATGAAATAAATGCACTTTTAAATTAAAAACATAAACATGTATGGAATACATTTTAACATGATAATAATAGTCAAATAAAGAAAGAAATAAAGAAAAAAAAATTCTTGAATATTAAACATAAACATATAATGAATATGTACATCACTTATCACCGATCATGTCTCCTTTACCACCCCCCCCCCCCACCTCCCTCTCTCTCACACACACACTCACACCAAGGAGTTACGTAACTCCTTGCTCACACATACTCACACAAAAATAGCATGTCCCAAGAATATCCCATTCCCACCAAAGCACACACATAAACAATCCTTAGTTTGCCCTCTTCATTCAGATGATGAGGTCGTAAAAATCAATCAGCACCAGGGGATTTTAACTGCATTTGCGCCCTAAGTTAGGTCATAAACACTCGAGAGCCAAACCTGCATATTCGCAGGTGGCCCAGCTGATGAGTAAAGCTAGCCTGCTAGCTTCAACACCACGATCGCGATCACGCCCGCTGCACTGCCGATCGATCATACCGATCATGATAGTCTCATGTTTTCAGCCCTCTAATGAAAATTAGACACGTAATTTTTTTGAAAAACTGCATACTGGGGTCAAATTTTATGGGCTTTCCAATGAACTATGTTAGAAAGTGCGGTTTTCAAGAGTTAATGAGCTACAGACTAGTATCGGATTTCAACCTGCAAATATGCAGGTTGACCTTGTTAATTGTGGCAGTTTTTACGACTTAAAACCTGCGAATTTGCAGGTACCTGCATATATGCAGGTACCTGCTTATTTGGTGCTTGCTCCCCCACTGATGATGAAGACCTCGACAACAAATGATATGGCATTCATGATGTATAATAATAATTATTAATTAACATGCTAGATCATAGAATTAGATGCTTCATAAAATGTGCTTTGAACTAGTATTAGTCCAAAGGCAGATTAATTTTCTCCCCACCCCCTTCCAGCTTCCCTAGCCCTGAAGTGGCTGAACTGAACTGCACAGTGCACTACCAATGCACACTACATACATGTACCACTGCCACTGGACTGGCGCCTCAGGCTCACCGGCTCAGCTCGCCTTGACGTTCCTTTGCTCAGCTCCCAAGCTTTCGTTTATTTGAGGTTCATTTGAGCCTCAATATTTTAATTTGTAAGAGCTGATTTCATCTTGAAATCTTGCAACCTGCAAATTTACTATGTTAGCTACAAAACCCATTTAAATGTTAAGATCAACTGTGTTTACATACCTCGCAATTAGAAAATCTCCAGTTCGTTGTCGTTTGAAGTTCTACAATATAGCTGAAGCAAAGAGGGTTCGGCTGAAGATAACATGCACAGTATTTATCCGCCGTACCGTAGGTACCATACAAGTGCTGACACCCGCTCACTTTTTCAAATTAATTTAAATATTGCAAAAACTTGATTAGGCATGCGATGTCTTTCAATGATATTCACACGCCCTAATGCTCATTAGTAACATATTTATCGCGCGTCTCCCCTTCGGGTCTGCTTTGCGCACAATGCGCGCAACAATAAAGGGTCTTCACTATGCTGTTGACCGCTCACTTAGTGTTGGTATCCGCTCACCTGCATTTTACGTTTTTTTTAATTAAGAACATTGCCGTTTTTAATGGTAAGTGTCTATCTATTTTTTTTTTCTTTCTGTGAGCATTATTCTTCCATCTTTATTTCCATTATGTGACAAAATTTAAATTAGTAATTGTATTTTTCATGTGGTTATTTGCTCTAAGTGCCGTCGTTTGACTTGTGTAAACGAGTTTGTTTCTTACTTAAACGTACACACGCACGTACGGCGCACATGTACACAGACACACGGATTCACAAACATAACTATTTGCATACATACACACACACACACACACACACATTTTTTTAAAAGTAATTTTTAATCCTCCAAATAAAACATTTACATTTGAATATACATACTACACCAAATATACATATGCAATTAAAATGAACGAAAGTAGAAATTGTTATCTTACATACATAAACAAATACAAATCAACTGTATATTCAATTTCCTGACTTCATAGAATAAACTTAATGGAGGTTTTGTAACTAAAAATAAAAGGAACTAAAACATGCTCCTTTACCCCCCCCCCCCCCCCCCCCCCCCACCCCATCCCCAATTTATCCCAAGAAAAACCCCATCTCCATACAACCACCGATCACACCACAATCACACACATACCTCAGACACCCATTCCAGTACTCTGCTCGTTTTGATTTTAAAGGGGTAGTTTAGTTTTGGTAGAGAGGGCGCTGCACATCACAATTTTTGTGTGAGGTAATGAAAAACTGAGTGTCGAATTTGAAAGAACACGCAAGTTTAATGGCAGAATAAACTTTCTTTGGTCAAAATCGACCCAGAAACGGCTGAAATATCAATAAATATATCTGATCTTAAATTTATTGGGGCCCAAATAATTAGATGAATTTTAGAAACAAATAAAAAAATGCTTGCACTTTTTCAAACAAACAAAAAACCTTTTAAAAATAATTGTTGTGTTTTAATGGCTCTTTTTGAATGATAACAGGCGTTTTACTTAGTCGTTTGTAATGTTGTATACCTTTCGAGCATGGTGGAGTTATAACTATTAGTTTATAATGTTACTGTGCAGGTGTTGGCTACTAAAGTTCAGCCTCACCAAAACTAAACTACCCCTTTAACCTAAAGATGAATTAACAATATAGAAAGCTGTCACATTCAACTAAAGAGGGTAGAGACCCAGAACCTTAATAATAATTAACAAATTCCCTATTATTCTAACAAAATAAAATTAATCATATTACATGTAATTAATGGTGTTCCCACTTTTGTAAGTGAACTCCTAGTTTACCCTTTACACACATGCACACACACACACACACACACACACGCACACACACACACACACACACACACACACACACACACACACAATACACAACTTAGAATAAATTAATACAGTAGATTATATTTTTTTAATGTTGATTCCAAATGATATAGAGTTATTTATAATCTTCAAGTTTTTCAGTCGCAGGAAAATATTTATAGGGTGAACAAATTAATGAAACAAAATTAATGAAAGTACAAAAAAAATTTTTTTTTTTAAAGAATCATTTTTTTCAATAATAACATAATTATCAACATCTTTATCGGGCATTGATCAGTATAAGTACTTAGTAAATCCAATAAAGTCCAAAATAGAAAAATATTTAGTGTGTAATACCTTCAATGCTTATACAAAATTATTCAAGTAATTACGATTATCTAGTCTAGAATCTAAATAATCTATCATTTCGTTAGCGATTATATAATGAAAGAAATGTCATGTTACAGTAGGTGAATAAATAATTTTAAAACCAAATGCGACCCTGAAAACAACCAACAACAACATATAACCGAAATAAACAATCAACCATGCGAACAAGAGTGAACACAAGTTAAACATTAAGAGAAAAATACAATAAGTCAACTAATTTGTATGATATTTTGGAAATATAGTATGCTGAGGCTGTTCTCAAGGACAGAGCTAGATGCCTTTCTTGTTTTCTCACAACCTATTCAAAATGAAACAAAAATCGTCTTCAACATTATCATCATCACATACAATTTCTTCCACATCAAGTTCATTATCATCGTCATTCTCATTATCATCATCATCACCATCATCATCATCACCATCACCACCAGCATCATAATCAGCATCATCATCGTCTCCTTAAAGTCTTTGAATTTCCATACTGTCGCCATCATCATCATAATCATTAACATCATCATCTCCTTAAAGTATTTGAATTGCCGAACGGATCATCACCATCATCATCACGAGCACCGTCATGACCATCGTCATCATCATGACCATCGTCATCATCATCATCATCATCATCACCATCCCCTTTATTTCTTTGAATTACCAGCATATTCATTATAATCATAATGATCATTATGATCATGATAATCATCATCACCATCATTATCATCATCATCTTCTTCTTAAAGTCTTTGAATTGCCGATCGGATTATCACCATCATCATCACGAGCACCGTCCCCTTTATTTCTTTGAATTACCACCACGTTCACTATAATCCTCATGATGATGATCATAATCACCATAATAATCATCATCATAATAATAAACCATTTTTATATAGCGCATAATCACAAAAAATAAATTTAAGTCTCTAAGCGCTTTAAAGGATTGAAAATAGAAAAATAGAATAACAGACAGGGAGCGAAGAAAAGACAGGGTGAAATGAAAAATGACAAAACTTTGACATACAGTGATTTACAAATTAAACAAATACGTTTTCAAAAGACTCTTAAAATCATTTACTGTGTCAACATGCTTGAGATGGCTCGGTAATTTATTCCATAACTCTGCGGCTGCCAGTTGGAAAGATCTTGCACCGTAAAAATTTGTTGATATTATGGGGGTGACTAAAAGAGATTTTGACTGAGAGCGAAGGTTTCTTCCTGCGGACAATATTTTATTATCAACTGTTGTAAATAAGCAGGGCCTAATTCTTGCAAGCACATAAAAACCAATATTAAAATCTTAAAATCAATTCGCTGCTTAACCGGGAGCCAATGCAATTGTCGTAAGACTGGACTTAAATGCTCATTGAGTCGAGTGCGAGTAACCAACCTAGCCGCAGAGTTTTGTATTCGTTGCAACTTTTGAATCTCATTGTTAGGCAGACCATACAAAATACCATTACAAAAATCAAGCCGAGACATAACGTGGGCATGAACAAGCATCTCTGTCGACTTTTTAGAAAGAAAGGGACGAATTGTTCCAATCTTGTGCAAGGCAAATGAAGCAGCTTTGCATATTTGATTTACATGAGTTGACAGTGTCGGATGCTTGTCCAGTCTCACACCAAGGTTTCTAGCAGAGTCAACCAGTTTGCTTCGAAGTACTACCAAATGAGATACTATCGATCCTACCACACTGCCTAAATTTACTAGTAAAGTGAAGAACTTCAGTCTTATCTTCATTTAGTTTAAGACCATTATGCGCTGACCAATTCTTAATGTCAGCCATACAAGTCTGGAGTTGCTCGATTGCTTCAGTCTGATGACCCTTTTCTACCAAAATATACACTTGTGTATCATCAGCATACATCATACCATTTAATTTATGTTTGCAAATAATATCATGCAACGGGGCAACATAAAGGCTAAAAGCAATCGGGCCAAAAACCGACCCTTGCGGGACCCCGAGTGAAGATAACTTAACATCTGACTTGCAATTATCAATTACAACCGTGTGTGTCCTATTCTCAAATATGATTTTATGAGTTCAAGAGCTGTACCACTAATACCATATCTATCATGCAAACGAGATAACAATGTTTCATGTGCAATCGTGTCAAATGCTGCTTTATAGTCAAGTAGAAGTAGAATTGCCTCTTCGCCTTTATCAAGGCACAGGAGGATATCATTGACAACTCTAATCAATGCAGTCTCACAACTATGATACTGTCTGTAGGCAGACTGAATCGTGTCATACAAGCTGTTGCCCTCAAGGTAACAAGTCAACTGATGAACCATGATCATTTCAATTGTCTTGCCAAGAAATTTTAGATGTGAAATCGGTCTGTAATTTTTTAAGTCATCAGGATCAAGTCCAGTTCCCTTGATAATAGGTGAAATATGAGCCCCCTTGAGTGAATCAGGGAAGCGTCCACTTGTCAGCACCAAGTTAACTATCCTTGTGATGATTGGAGCCAGTTCATTAATGCAACTTTTTAGTAAATCAGTTGGGATTGGGTCCAATTCGCTAGTGGATGATTTTGAGCGGGAAATAACTGTTTCAACCTGCAATGGAGATACATTTTGAAATTCATCAAAACGTAGATCAGTCCTCTGGAACATGACGTCATCGACTTCAGGACAAGGTGAAGGATCAAGAGATGAAACAATGTCAGCAGTTTTGTTAGCAAAGAAGGTACTAAAGCGGTCAGCTAAAGAAGGCCCATCAACATCATTTTTTGGCAGTGTTTTTTGAGATTTCTTACACATGTTATTGACTTTGTGAAAAAATTCTCTCGGACCACAGCCTTCTAGTTCCGTTGAGTAAAAAGCTCTTCTCGCTCGGATTAAGACTGAATTATAGACTGATGCCTCCTCTAGAAATATCTGATGATCAATTTCTAGCTTTGATTTCCGCCAACGTCTCTCAAGTCTTCGGAGTTTCCGTTTTGCACCACGACACTCATTAGTATACCAAGGCGACCCAGGTCTGGCAGTAATTGTCCTGATGGTAAGAGGAGCGTGATGATCAAGTATACATCGTAGTGTAGATTCATACTGTTCAATCAAGTCATCGGTGTCAAGTTCTGTGTGACGCATGTATAACTCTGAGCTTACAATATCCAATCGAAAAGTGTCAAGATCAATATCCTTTAACTTTCTAAACCTAATCTTAGTCCTTACAGGATCAGGTTTGTTGACTGAAAGTTTGCACAGAACTGCTGAATGGTCTGAAGGCAGATAACTGGTGCACGAGATCTGGGAGATGATGTCATCTGAAGCTCGAGTTATTATCAAATCCAGGGTGTGCCCTTTGAGATGAGTTGCAAAGTCTATGTGCTGAAGCAAATTGACTGATGATATCAGATCAGAGAAGGCAGCAGCATCACGGTCGTTAGGGTCATTGATATGGAAATTAAAATCTCCTGCAATGACAAGTTTGTTGGGCTCTGTTATAAGTTTCTCTAGGAGAATGGCAAATTCTTCGAAGAATTTTGGGGTCGTAGATGTACGATCTTTTTTCCTTTGAGGCCGGTATACAACAACCAACCGAAGAGGTTTCTGATCCTTGCTTGAGATAAGGATGTCCATATACTCAAAAGAGTTAGGTTCACGTTGTTTTTGTTGTTGTACTACGGTGAAGTTCTTGTGAAGAAAAATGCCAATGCCCCCGCCAGCTCTATCCTTCCGAGGTAAGTGTATGAGCTGGTGACTGGGTACGGATGAACTTACATCTGCCAAGCAACGGTTGTTCCTCGCATCACCAGTTAGCCAGGTTTCAGTTAGGGCTAGTATGTCAATGTGTTGAGCATTAACAAGATCGGATATCATGTGAGATTTATTTTTGACCGATCTCGCATTCCATAATGCAAATGTCGAAAGAGAAGGCACCTTTTTGCCATTCCCATCCTGCAGGGCTCCAGACGACTGCACTGAAGCTAGTTCTCGTCGTCTTTGAATTCGGCGTCCACCTTTAACTCCCCGGTGGGTACGTCGTTTAGATGATATATTCAAGAAATTAGTCGTTTGCCAGGTTTTCGCATCAATTCTGGTGGTCGAATTGAGTGCATGCAGTTCTGTTCTGGTGTATACCTTAGAGGATGACTTTCGATTACTGTTCTCCTCATTTTCTCCAAATACAGGGCCTGGATTGGGATGAATATCACCATGTTGAACCAGTTCTATACGAAAAGTACTTGTACTATTGGGATAGTACAGTATTCTACCCCCAGTGTAATCTCTGCTGCGGTCCTTGGTAGGTCTATTATAGGCATGAATAGACCTATTCGGATTAGTCCAGTTGAGGGAGATGGGGCAGCACACAAGAATAATAGCAAGAGCTGTAATCCTCCAGATTAGCATTGTGTGAGTCCAGGTCCACCATTCACGGTTAAGCCCAAATGAACACCAATCCTGACTGCAGTAAAAGTATGGCTTCCTCACAAATTTACAACAAATTGTGGAAAAGTTGATGTTCAAAAGTATGGGGTTTCAAGTCCAAGAATCAACTTCAAAATAGTCCAGGCGATGCACCAGATAATTACAAACAAACTGGTAGAACAATATTGTAGTATGTCAAAGTAAATCACAATCTATGAGCAAAATGTAAGTGGGAGAGAGAAAAGGAGTGTGGCAGCTGTTAGGCGCACACGTTTGTGTTTATCATCATCACCACCTCCATCTTCATTATCATCATTATTATCATCAGCATCATCATCATCATCATCTTCTTAAAGTATTTGATTGCCAAGCTGATCATCATAATCACGAGCACCGTCATAACCATCGTCATCATCATCATCATCATCATAATCAACATCATTATCTTCATCATCAGCATCCCATTTATTTCTTTGAATTACCATCACGTTCATTATAATCATCATCATCATCATCATCATCATAATCAACATCATTATCTTCATCATCAGCATCCCATTTATTTATTTGAATTACCATCACGTTCATTATAATCATCATCATCATCATCATCATCATCATCATCATCAATTAATGTTAAGAAACACAATGCCATCGCGGCTCGCTATAGTCCATAACACGCAATACGCATTCAATGTAAGGGTGAGCGGATACCAGCATAGCGCTATTTCACGACGACATCTTCCGTTATTTTCTTCTTTTTGTTGTTATTTGTTCCCCAAATCGTAAATAAGCGATAATATCGATTTGTACGATACTTGTTCGTCATGTGAGAAGACGGAAGCGGTCGCTCTCGCAAAAAGAATGATTTTGGGATCATTTTTACTAAATAATTGAAATCAACTTACCAATTTTACTGTGCACTATGATGCTGGTTTGGAAGAAAGATCAAGGCGAAAAAAGTACCTTTTGTTTCAATAATATTACACGGAATGACTTAATATTTTGATTGTGCATTGGTAAGATTATCGCAATTGCGTATACGCGCTTATTGCGCGCGTATATAAGCGGTATTACTTAATGTAGGTCAGATTTCATCAGTCAAGTCACCCAGAAAACTGCACTGGGAGGGTGCGCGGATGCCAAAACCTGTATGGTACCGGTATACAGAATTTGTCCGACGTGGAAGCTTTTCTGTAGCAGAAAAAGCGTAGCGTACGTAGCGAACCGTATAAAATGTACAGGGACTCGAATCGTCCCATATCCAAAATCGTCCCTTCAGTAATTCTCCCAACGGGCGTTTCTCGACCTAAAACAGAGGAAACAATCAAATATCAAGCAGTACTTGCAGTGCTTGCACAGTTACTATTAAAAGAGTACTCATAATGATAATGATAATAATAATAATAATAACAATAAAAATGATAAATAAATAATGATAATAGTAATAATAATAATGATAATAATAATGATAATGATAATAATAATAATTATAAAAATGATAATAATGATAATAATAATAATAATAATAATATAATAATAATAATAATAATAATAATAATAATAATAATAATAATAATAATAATAATAATAATAATAATAATAATAATTATAATTATAATTATAATAATAATTATAATCATAATAATAATTATAATAATAATAACAATAGCAACTTATTTCAGCATGACTTACTGCAGTGGCATGTCCATCGCGGGGGGGGGGGGGGGGGGGGGGGGAGGGGGTACAAAACATTATTTTAACCGAGTTACACAAGTTTTCTAGACATCGTCGTATGGTCGTGCCGCTTGCATTTGACAATGTTCAGATTTGGTATAGAGGGCGCTTTGATAAATAATTGTTTGTGAGGTAATGAAAAACTGTGTGGCAAATTTCTAAAAGAGCATAACATGTTAAAGGGGTAGTTTAGTTTTGGTAAGGCTGAACTTTAGTAGCCAAAACCTGCACAGTAACATTATAAACTAATAGTTATTACTCCACCATGCTCGAAAGGTATACAAAATTACAAACGACTAAGTAAAAAGCCTGTTATCATTCAAAAAGAGCCATTAAAACACAAGAGGGCGCTTTTTAAAAAGGCATTGGTTTCAACCATTTTTCATACAAAATTATGCATGTGATGTTTTATTGATATAATGATTAAATAGCGAGATCATCAACAACTATTTAAAAAACGCTTTTGAAATTTTTGAAAAAGTGCAAGCATTTTTTTATTTTTTTCTAAAAATCATCTAATTATTTGGGCCCCAAATAATTATAAGATCAGATATATTTATTGATATTTCAGCCGTTTCTGAGTCGATTTTGACCAAATAAAGTTTATTCTGCCATTACAATTGCATGTTCTCTCAAATTCGACACTCAGTTTTTCATTATCTCACAAAAAAATTGTGATGTGCAGCGCCCTCTCTACCAAAACTAAACTACCCCTTTAATGACAGAATAAACTTTATTTGATTAAAATTGGTTCAGAAACAGCTGAAATACAAATAAATATATCCGATCGGAATAAACCTGCATGGGGCCCCAGAAGTAAAAGCTTACACTTTTCCAAATGTTATAAAATGTGGTTTAAAGGAGGGGGAAATCCCGGCTTTGATTCAAGTTTATAGCTTTTAATATGTGCCTTTATTGATATACCACACTCTTTTTTTCAAAGAAATCCTTAAGTTGGGCAAAAAAGGTAAATTTCATGCAACTGTTTTGCTTTATTTCGCATCGGCGTTCCATGCTCCTAAAAAAGTTATTTATAGCAGAGCGGGAATGTGCGCACGTGCAACCCGGATCATGACATCACAAGCAGACCGCAACACGGAGGAACGTACATGCAGAGCCTATGACTTGCTAGTAAAACAAACTCGTTTTTGCTTGTAAATTGAGGCTTAACTGAAAATTCCTAAGAAATGAATTATAGCAGCTTGCAGCAACACATCTGAGTGTAGATCGTCCATGATATAAACTTTAACAAATGTTTGCAAATATTGAAAAAAAATCGAAATAATATCTCTCTGTCAACGTGAGTATTGCACTCAGCGTGTACGTCTATGACCGAGCTATACTGCGATTGCCTGCATGTGACGTCACAAAGATGCCGTCATTTTTCTTCGCCCGGACTTTTTTTTACGGGGATTACTAAATTGAATTTAAAAGTGGATTTTTAAAATTTTACTGGGTTTTCCGACTCGGAAAATATGTTTTATTAGTAATCTTCATGAAAATCTACCTTAGATAGAAAAACACAATTTTTAAGTAGTTTTCTTGTCAGCCAACCTTTAAAGGGAGAGATCCACTTTTGCAAGCCAAAATTCAAAAGTTGCGAGGTTATTGTCTTATATGAAAGGAAATGTCATTTAATAGCATGCCTGAAAAAAATAGGGCTTGAAATCTCTTTTTCGTGGAGTTATAGACCTAAAACTGAATAAACTGAGGGACGTCGGTTAATTAGGTACATACGTATTTTCGGCCGGTGAGTAAGTTTGTACATAGATTTCACGGAGTGCCAGATCGGTATGTATGACCCCTACGTGACCCGCGCTATATAGCTACGTGACTCGCGCATTAGTACTAATGTGTGTGCGTTTACCAAGCAAAATACCCAAACATCGCTTAAACTGACTACATGTAATTATATATTCTTTCTTTTTGAGATCTTTTTCCGTGACATACGTTAACAAATGTCGGCTTCACAATACCTTTACGAGAATTAGTACTATATTGTTGTAATATTATGCTAAATCAGTTGAACTCCTTTATTGACCGATATATAGTTTAAATGGAGGGACGCATTCGTTTTTCATTCGTAGAATCCAAATTAGAGGGCTGTTCGCTCTGATTTTTTTTTTGCGTGTTACATTGATCCCCATCCGTCAACTGAAAGCTGTTCAGACGTTTTGTAAAAGTGGACCTGTCCCTTTAAACCAATGCGTTTAAACCCCTCCACTTTCAAATGTGTGTGTGGGTGGGGAGGGGGGGGGGGGGGGGGGGGGGCAAATCACCCTCTGTCCCATCCCGCCTGTTGGCGCGCATGAAGGTTTTACAGCTTAAAGGCATATATGCGTGGGTTATTACAGGGGGGTGTCACTGCTGCCAGAGTGCAGCGATTTTTGCTCACCGGAAGAGCCCACAACTGGTTGCATTATGGGCTACTTGGGAACTACAGTTAACCAATCACAGAGTAGTTCAAACGCGTCGTCACGGGATCGAGGTCAATAAAACAAGTTCATATGCATACGTCACAATGGCTCCCATTGTTCTCATAAGCGTGATGAAATCTAGGACAGTGCGCAGGAAAATAGGCGCGATAGTCTACGCACTGCATAGCATGATGATTGGTCCAGGGGGGTGTCACTGCTGCCAGAGTGCCGCGATTTTTGGTCATCGAAAGGAATACCGCTGCAGGTTGCATTATGGGATACTTGGGAATTACATAAACCAATCACAGAGCAGTTCATACGCGTCGTCACCAGATCGAGGTCAATAAAACAAGTTCATATGCATACGTCACTATAGATCCCATTGTTCTCAAGCGTGATACAATCTAGGACAGTGCGCAGGAAAATAGGCGCGATAGTCTACGCGCACTTCATAGCATGATGATTGGTCAAGTCTTTCTAGGTCACGACGCGATGACGTCTAGTGGTATTCCTTTTGTGCTTCAAAAATCGGTTCACTCCGCCATGTTGCCCATGTACAAAGTCTATTGGACACGTGACTTGCGCGCGTTAAGTGAGCCTTCTAGTTATAAACGGGTTGGTTTGTTTATTCATACTTCTATGGATTGGTCCAGTATTTCTAGGTCACTACGCGATGACGTAGAGAAGTGGGCTACGGGAGCTTCAAAAATCGGTTCACTCCGCCATGTTGCCCATGTACAAAGTCTATGGGACACGTGACTTGCGCGCGTTAAGTGAGCCTTCTAGTTATAAACGGGTTGGTTTGTTTATCGGGTTGGTTTGTTTATTCATACTTCTATGGGTTATTAGACGCGTGGATCCATCTTGCGCACTTTTACGCACGGTACGTAATCCCCATTGGCTCAGTTATAAGTAGCGATCGCAAACTGTCCCATTTCTGAATACCCGAGTCAAAAATGCGTTAAAAATAGTCGCGTTCGGAATGTTTGTACTAGTCGAATGGAGATCCATCAGAGATGTTTACGAGCGAAAATATCACGTAACACGCTTAACCGCAACCGACTTCAAAGTGTCGCCGTTTGATGGCTAGGTGATAGCGTGAGAAATTTGTTTGCTGCATGCAATTTCATAAGAAGGCCTTTGTTCAGATATTTCGAGGCACCTCTCTTCGATCGATCCAACATATATCTTGAGTTTACCTCGAGAGATTACGGTGGAGTCGAGTTGGAATTTGCTGACCCTTTATAACCCACGCATATATATGCCTTTAACAAAGAAAATGCATTTATTTGTTTTACAAAATAGCTATACAATCATGCAGAAATAAGAAGAAAAAATGGCGAGTGCAAAGTGCACTCTGAACAATATGCCCATGCCCGTTTAATTACATCAAACGTTTCTTCGTGGCCACCTGTCTATATATACATGTAGTGGCCATCAAAAGTGAACCCCTACAGAGGAAACGGTGTTAATACCTACATGTCTTTAGAGGCCACCTGTCTATAATGGCCCCTTTTCTTGATTCCCTAACGTATAGTGATAGCCGTAGATATTGCTATTTAATCTTAGTAATTTCATTTTATATAATTGACTTGATTTATAATAAGAAAGGTCTCATGATGTAGGCCAAGTTTCCATTTCAAACACAATAATGACACCGTTTTTTTGTTTCGTTTTATTTCTGCACTAGTGTACAATAATATAAGTTTTCTTGTCCAATTCGTCAGAACAGCAACCAAACTGACGATTCGATCATTCAATTTAGCACGAAAGTCGGACTGATGATTGGTATCATTAATTTGATCAGTAATAAAATCGTGATGTTCAATCAATTTAACTTTTAAAGCACGCGATTGGAAATTTCGGCCAAAATGAAAGGAGCATCCAATTTAAAACGTCGCTTCAATAGAGCATCCAATTTAGAGCGAAAAATGCTGTCGTGGACATTCGGGCATTCAATTCGTCAGAAGGCAAGCTTTTGTAAAAAAAGTGTGCATTTTAATTCGTCATGGGCGTACACTAACTATGTAAATGAGAAGGGAAAAAAAGAGGAGGACGGGATGTTTGGATTAAATTTACGATAAAACAAAACAAAGAAGTATCAACATGATCATAATGATGAATTCGATAGCGAAAATTAAATGATGATTCGATATGTAAACATTTTATTGAAATAAAAATTGTTGAAATTAAAGGGATCATTGAATTTTGGTATAGAGGGCGCTACACAAAATATTTTTTGTGAGATAATAAAAAAACTGAGTGTCAAATTTGAAAGAGCGTACAGTTTTAATGAAAAAATAAGCTTTAGACTTGATCAAAATCGCTTCAGAAAAGGCTGAAATATCCTTAAACATAACCATTTGTAATAATTGTGGGCCCCACAATTATTCAATAGTGTTGAACCAAACAACCGATAAACAAATTTTGTAAATGTTTTCTTTTTAAAAAAAAATTACAAAAGAGGTTTTTAAATATATACGGTAGTTGTTTATTATTTCTCTATCTATTCACTATTTCAACAAACCATGTTCACATGCACAATATTTTATTTTAAATGGTTGAAACCAATGAGTTTTTAGAGAGCGCCCTCTTGAGTTTGAACGGCTCTTTTTGAATGATAACATGCTTTTTACTTAGTCGTTTGTAATTTTGTATTCCTTTCGTAGTTTCGAGCATGGTGGAGTTTGTAATGTAATGGTGCTGGTTTTGGTTACTAAAATTAAGTTTGACCAAAACTGTAGGTACTCCCTTTACCAAAACTCAACTATCCCTTTAATGAGATATAACAAAAATAAAAACAAAGAAGTATCAACATGATCATAATGATGAATTCGATAGCGAAAATTAAATGATGATTCGATATGTATTTACATTTATTGAAATAAAAATTGTTAAAATTAAAGGGATCATTGAGTTTTGGTATAGAGGGCGCTACACAAAATATTTTTTGTGAGATAATAAAAAACTAGGTGTCAAATTTGAAAGAGCGTACAGTTTTAATGAAAAAATAAGCTTTAGACTTGATCAAAATCGGTTCAGAAAAGGCTGAAATATCCTTAAACATAACCATTTGTAATAATTGTGGGCCCCACAATTATTCAATAGTGTTGAACCAATCAACCGTTAAACAAATTTTGTAAATGTTTTCTTTTTAAAAAAAATTACAAAAGAGGTTTTTAAATATATACGGTAGTTGTTGATTATTTCTCTATCTATTCACTATTTCAACAAACCATCACATGCACAATATTTTATTTTAAATGGTTGAAACCAATGAGTTTTTAGAGAGCGCCCTCTTGAGTTTGAACGGCTCTTTTTGAATGATAACATGCTTTTTACTTAGTCGTTTGTAATTTTGTATTCCTTTCGTAGTTTCGAGCATGGTGGAGTTTGTAATGTAATGGTGCTGGTTTTGGTTACTAAAATTAAGTTTGACCAAAACTGTAGGTAGCCTACTCCCTTTACCAAAACTCAACTATCCCTTTAATGAGATTATATTCATTATGACAATAATGATTGGGGCACATGTTATATATTTCTTTATTTTTTACACCGATATTGCCCTTATGTATTTTATTGTATATTCGGCAAATTATTCGGAACGTTTTTGAATTGTAGTAAAATCAACAGCCAGTATTTATGCGTGTACATAGGTAAGCACCATAGGAAACAGTAAATTCCTAGCAGACACTGACAGTATTAAGAAAATGAAGGGATCTAGTAACTTTGTTGACATTGTGCAAAAAGTGATGAGTGGCTGATACAATGCATATTGTTGTTATCAGATGTCCACTGGGTGTTGTGTGAAAATTTTAATGAACACGTCAATCGTAAAGGGAAATTTGATAAACCTAAACCTGTCCCATGGTTTTATTGTTATTACGAATACAAAAAGTTATGAGAGAACGGTTAGAATTTCAATTGGATTTTGAGGATTTGGACAATGTTACTTAGGTCCCTTTAATGAAGATAATGTGACGTTTTTAGTGAACATGTCGCTTTAAAAGAATAAGGGCGAACATGATTTATTTCGTAATTATGGATAAATATAGCGATGTTGGTTGGTCGAAAAGTCTTTGGACGAATCGTCAATAATCTAAAGAGGCTTGTTCAGTAAAAGATTTATCTCTTGAAAATAAGTGTATTTATTTAGTAATACATTTATTTTGTAATACTTGGAAATAAGAAGTTAAATTACATCAAATACTTAAGAAATCAAGTGAAGTAAATGAAACAAAAGATAAATGGAAAAGCAACTAACAAAACAAAAATCTTACATTGCCAGACGACATCACTAAAAATCTTCTATTGTGCTACATAATCTCAACCCTTATATGACGGATTCTATTCTCGTTGGCTTCATATGGAGCGCAGGTACATGTACGTAAACGTACACTATAATATGGGCAAAAAATGCGGCCGCGGGCTATCCCACGGGCCCAGCGCGCGCGCATAATCCGTCAGTCTTTTCGTCAAGTGTGAAAATACACGTTGGACGTTTCACAAGAAAGCTGGCTCACCGCTGTTCAATTTCTGCCATTTTCCAGAATTTGATTACGTCGGCTAGCAAACAAACATGGTACGAATAGTTGAAATATATTTTGAGAATTAAATAAAGACCGAAATCATGCAGAACATGCTCCAAAACTGGGGCGATCGAATTAGTTCCCATCGCACGGCACGGCAGCGTAGCCGCAGTGGTAGTCACGCCCGGCCGCTCCCGCTCCCGCTCCATTCCCTCCATGACATGTCCCCGCCCGCAGCTACCCTAGCCGCATGGCACAAGCTATCGCGATCCACTGCACTACCACTGCACTGGCACTACACCGTGCGCCCTCAAACACGCCATGCATGGCGAGGGCAGCCGGTGAGGCAGGGCAAAATTAATCAAGGGATGTCTGTCAAAATCACTACGTAAATAAATGTGTGTTTTGTGTGCGTGTCACATGTAAAAAAGTAACCTAACCAGGTCCGTCAATTTCAAGTTCATTAATTTTTATTAAATACACACAAAATTGTTTACGATGTATGACTAAATAATGAACGAGTAATGTATGACTATGACTATGACTGAGTATGAGCGACGCGTGTTGACTGTTGACGTATGTCTGACTGAGCGAATTACTGTTCATTTGATTTTCCGTATGTCTGTATAAAGTGCATGTAAATAATAACGCGTGTGAATGTGATTATTGACAATAATTGTTAACTTAAAAGCATGATGATTCATGTATTTGTATTTGGTATTTGCCCCATTTTGATTTTAAATGAAAATTTAAATTATTGAATGAATGAGTGATTAAATGTGTTTTTCAAGTGTGGTCTTACTATTTGGAAACTGATAAAAAAAGTGATATCACCTGATGATCGTTCCTGTTGAATGTTTAAATATGATTGAATGAGAGATCAGATTTAGAAATGTCTGACATGTCTGAACTCTTTTCTGATAAAAACAAAAACCTGGCTGCTCGTGTTGAATCTTCCCCCGATAATAATTATGCCAAAAAGAGCCCCTCTGAATTTACATAAAGAGTTCAATGCAAAAACTTTGTGTAGAGTGTTTTGTTATTTTGAAAAGTAGCCCCCGAAGGTCCCGAAAAACATTTTTTCCCTGAGCTGCTGTGTTGGGCTGACTCTGGCAAAAACAATTTTTTTTTAAATGCTCTCCTCGTTTTGTAAGCAAAATTTAAACTTAAAACTAAAGTTGTTAAGATTATTGTCCTAAAGTATTTTTTTTATTTGAAAGTATTTAAGCCGTCCACCAATTGAAGAAAAAAATGGCCCCCTCTCACTCTTTGCATCATTTTCTGACATAAATTCTTGAAAAGTATCAGTATCCATTTTTCTGTGAAGAATGAAAGTCATGGTTTATGATGAATTGCATGATTTTACCATCTTCTATAATTTTTCTTTCAGGCATACAGCAAGGACCCGATGAAGGGAGGCCAGGTCGAGGATGTGCCTGCACACAGGATCCGTATCACCCTCACCAGCCGCAATGTCAAGAGCCTTGAGAAGGGTGAGTATTTTAATTTATTTTTGATTCAAAGGCCAATAAACCCCCATAAATCTAAGCACTTTCCTAAGAAGGAGCGACAGGTCGAGGATGTGCCTGCACACAGGGTCCGTATCGCCCTCACCAGCCGCAACGTCAAGAGCCTTGAGAAGGGCGAGTATTTTTGGAAGAAAATATATTGGTGCTTGGGACCAATTTATAAAGCCCCCTTAAATCCAATCAATTACCTAGGAAAGAGGAACAGATAGAAGATGTACACCTGTACAATTTATAAAGCCCCCATAAATCCAAACAAATAGTGAGAAAGGGAATCCAGGTCGAGGATGTGCCTGCTCAGCTTGCAAACAGGATCCGCCCTCGCCACCCGCAATGTCAACAGCCTTGGAAAGGGTAAGTATTTTTTGAAGAAAATATAAATGGTGCTTGAAACAATTTACCCCTGAGAACTAAGAAGGCCCCAAAATTCATAAATTATACGAGTCCCAGTACAATTCCTGAAGGTATTTTTTCACAGTTAAATAAAATAATTCAAATATGTCATACTTTTTTCATGCTAAATCCTGTCATGTTAAATCAAAATTTGACCTTGTGGAATGATCCGTAATCATAAACACTCAAACCAGGCAGGTTTGCTGCTTTATTTTTATTAGTGCTGTAACCGATCATTGGATCGGCATGCCGATCACGATCCGATCATACATGATCAGACCGTTTTTGCCGATTTCCGATCATTCAGAAAAAATCGGAAGATCGGATCGGGAAAAAAAAAAAAAAAAATCTGTTTTTTTTTCTTTGGAAAATGATCCCAAAAAACATATTTTGGGAATATAAATGAATACCAAAGCAACATATATCCATATGAATAAGCCCAAGGTAATCTTGTATGGGTATGCTTTCATTTAAAACTGATTACCTCTCCTTTTACATAATTACTCACGCCGATTTTGAGCTTAGTCCCATGTGATTAATTTGGCGTAACCTTTAAGAATCACATGGGACTAAGCTCAAAATCGGCGTGAGTAATTTTGTAAAAGAAGAGGTAATCAGTTTGAAATGAAAGCATACCCGTACAAGATTACCTTGGGCTTATTAATATGGATATATGTTGCTTTGGTATTCATTTATATTACCAAAATGTGTTTTTGGGGGATCATTTTCCAAAGGAAAAAAAAAAGATTTTTTTTTTAAATATTAAAAAAAAAATTTTTTTTTAGCCGATCATCCGATCCCGATCATCGATCCGATTTCGAAGATCGATAAATTTTTGCCGATCCGATCAAACGATCCGATCATCAAGGTCAGTTACAGCACTAATTTTAATGCCTCTGCCAACGAAGCGGCTGGAGGCATTATCTTTAAAAAAAATTATCATTGATTATTTTCCATTTCTATCTTCTGCATTCCATTTTGTGCAGACCTGAAGCGCGGAGCCCAGGAAAAGAACCTCAAAGCGAAGAGACCGGTTTGCATGCCACGAAAGGTGGCCACTGTAGACGGGTTCCATGACATTAATATTTTATTTTCTGTATTATATATAGAGAAGAACCTGAGAGTGAAGGAAGACACTTCATTTCATGGCACATGACCAGAAAGTAATATTGAGGGATCCATTCTTGTGGAATGATCCATAGTCATTATGTGCTCTTTTCTTTTCCTTTTCGTATCTTCTTCTTTACAGTTTGTGCTGACCTGAAGCGTGGAGCCCAGGAGAAGAACCTGAAGGTGAAGGGACCGGTTCGCATGCCGACCAAGACCCTGCGCATCACCACCCGTAAGACCCCCTGCGGAGAGGGGTCCAAGACCTGGGATCGCTTCCAGATGCGCATCCACAAGCGCCTCATCGACCTGGAGAGCCCCTCGGAGATCGTCAAGCAGATCGTATCCTTGAATTATTGATATATGATGTAATGTTTAGGATAAACATGATTGATGCTTGTCTAGAATCATCAGTTGATATGTAAGAAAATGCCAGTCACCAACTAAATCTTAGTTGTAAAAGTGTAGTTATGATTTGTTAACTGGGTAAAAGTTTAGCTTAGCATTTTTTGCTTTCAGGGCTTTATTCTTGAACGAAACGTTAGTCATATTCATTTCAGCAACCTCCATTTGTATGATTTGTACTAAATTCTTATTTAACCCTCTGAAAATGTTATTATCTGCTACACGCACTCGGGCAGGTAACCAAACAAGTATTCGTGCCCAATTGTCATGTTTTCTGTGATTTGGACCTCCCAGATGTGATATTGGGCCAGGAAAAGTCTAATGAGCATTGAAAAGGGATTCAGGGGCAAAACAAAAAAGCATCACAAGAGCTTTCTAGTCCAGTTGGTAGAGCACCGGTCTAGCAAACGGGTTATCTCAGGTAGTCGGGTACAAATCTTGGGAAAGCCCCATTTTGATTCATCATTGTACATTTCTGGTCAGTTTTCGTTGGTATGTCTGAGAAGTTAGTTTTCCTTGACTCTCCATTTCTATCTCAGACGTCTATCAGCATCGAGCCCGGTGTCGAGGTCGAGGTCACCATCGCCGACGCATAGGCCGTCATCTCAACAGTTGGCTGCTCTGCAAAGACGACCAAGCGGCAGCCACTATCATCCCATCTTAGATAGAAATGGACTCTGTGTGTGTGTGTGTGTGTGTGTTACCTTGCAGCAATTCATTGTTGTGTGGTGCATGCTTAGCCCTTTGTTGGGGTTGATTTAGAGCTGGAAAAAACATCAATAAAAGCACAGGGCTTGTCCTTGCTGTGATGGCATGAAATTCATTCTTTCTTGGTCTCATTTCTTATTTTTTGATAAGTCTTTTACCAAGCTTGTTCAAGAAAAGGTCCAGAGGGGGGGGGGGGGGGGGGGGAGGGTCTTGCATTAAGAGTTGTGATCAATCACAATATTGTGATTAAACCCAATTCAGAAAATATGCGCATGTGAGCCAATCAGATTTGTTAATTTAGGCGCATTTTGAGACTTTTAAACGTTACTTTACGATTGAACGCAACTCTATATGCAACACCCCCCCCCCCCCCCCCCAGGTCAAAAGAAATACTTTGATTTGTTGAGTTGATCTGAGAAATGATGGATGTGTCCAACAATTGAATTGGAACAAACAGCCAACCTTGCATTATAAGTCGAATCCAATGGGACTGCACAATTGTAACTTGTTTGAGAAACGGATGAAACAGAAAAGAGAAACCAGAATACAGAAAACCAGACTGTTGACTAAAGACAGTCTTCCACGATGAGACTGAAAGCTTGTTACAAAAATTGCATGAGATCTAGCTGCACTTCTGTCTTGTGCACTACGTGTCCAACAATTGTTAACGTGTTCAAAACTGAAACTACAGTCTTGACCATTGACATAATGTACATGACATGATGCACCTTTTTGTTGCAATGCTAAAGATTAGATGTTTCATCGTATTTCTAGCCTTGAAACTGTATAAGTCTCCTCGTTGAAGACTACCTTGAAGCAAGTTTGGCTGTATGCTAGAAGAGCCAGAGAATATGTATGCTGTGTGTGTGTGTGTGTGTGCTTGAGTATAATTTACTTTTGTGTCCATTTTCTACAGTGAAACCTCATTATAATGAGCACCTCTGGGCCCATTTGATTTACCTTATGTCAGATATCTTGTATCCGGTCTTAAAAATAATAAAATACATAGATCCTGGACCTGTGAAATAGCCTCGCTATATTATAACGGAGTTTGTAATAAAGAGGTTCCACTGTACAAAAGTAGGTGCAAGTTAGTTTGTGTGGGATTTGTGTGTTTGTTGAATAAATCGGGTGGGAGGGGGAAATTTATCACTTCAGGGAGTGTTGCATAAGAGTTACAATTACAGTATATTAGTCGTGATTAGATTTCAAGTCGGAACCTGACTAAATAAATACGCACATCTTATTACAAATGTGCAGATGTTCCGACGTGCGATTAATTGCAACTTGACAAGTTTTGTTCATGCAACACCCCCATACTATACAAAATGTACATCCAATTTATTCATGTTTATGAGACGGTATATTGTAAAAAAAAAAAAAATTAATGGAAAACTGCGTCTAGATGGCCCAATTTTCACAATTGGTCTCTCTGTACGTAATTTTTCCTCAAGAAAAAGAATTTGGCAGTCATTTCCCATGAAATCAATCAATTTTGGGGTAATTAGTAAATATCTAATTGTCCTGGGAACGCCCCTTTTAAATCGCCAAAATGTGACGTCATCTAAAGAACGGACTAATGAACTAAATTCTGTAGATGACGTAAGCCAATGAATTGTCAATCACGTAGCCGATTCTGGACCCTAAATGTGGGTGGGGCGTAAACTGGCTGCTAAGTGAGATTTGGCATCAGAAAATTAGTCTAAAATCACTACTGTGTTTATTTTCATGGAGGTTTTCTTCGGCAGACCTATTTTACAAGTCATCAACTATGGAATAAGTGCCAAAGTACGCTGTATTCTTTAGTTCCTTTAACACTTGATTATTGAGGAAGTGCAGATAAAAAAACAACAAAAGGAAAATGATATAAGATGGGGGCATTTATTGGTGCTCAGTCACCTGCCTGCGTGTGTGTTGGTATACCATCACTTGGGTCAATCACCTTACTGGCAATGTTACCCAGAAAAAAACCCAGTGGAACCTCTTTATAACGATGTCCTTGAACATTACCTTATATCGGATATCTCTTTATATAACTTATTATGATCAGAGATATTTATAACGAGGTTTCGCTGTACAACAGTAGACACATAATCATCGCCACATTGGAAAAGAACAATTATAAAACGGACGATCACTTAAAACGGTTACTAAGATTAAAGGAACTACAGCGTCTAGATGGCCTAATTTTAACAATTCGATCGGCTCTCTATATGTAATTTTTCCCGAAGAAAAAGAATTTGGCAGTCATTTCTCATGAAATAAATCAATTTTGGGGTAATTAGTAAATACCTAATTGTCCTGGGAACGCCCCTTTTAAATCGCCAAAATGTGACGTCATCTAAAGAACGGACTAATGAACTAAATTATGTAGATGACGCGTCATGACGTAAGCCAATGAATTGTCAATCACATGTCAATTACGCGGCCGATTCCGGACCCTAAATGTGGATAGGGCGTAAACTGGCTGCTAACTGAGATTTGGCATCAGAAAATTAGTTTGAAATCACAACTGTGTTCATTTTCATGGATTTTTTTTCGGCAGACCTATGTTTCAAGTCATCAACTATGGAATAAGTGTCAAAGTACGTTGTATTCTTTAGGTCCTTTGAGCCCATTTTCCCGCCGCATGGTATTCTTCTCCGTCAAATAAAAGTAGGGAGTTGAGGGAACGGAAGGAGATGAGCAGTCTGCACATAATAAAAAAGAAACTATATACAAAAAGTCTAACTTTTCAGGGATCGAAAAATTGTTTTATTCCGACTTCAGATGTTCAACTGAGATAATAGAGACAATGAAAGGAATAATGAAGCTAGATTGGGAGTGTAGAATAAGATAAAAATGGAAGAGAAGAGAAGCAATAACAAGATAGGTAGAGAGACACATATTCTTTCTTTTATGTATGGTCTTCAAAAAGACCGTTGTAAATGTGTTGTAAATGTTTCGATTACTTCGATGAGGACTTTTTTATCCGCTTCATAAATCGGTGGGCCCAAGAGGTTGACGCCGCGAAGTCTTCAATCGACATCTCCCTCGCGAACTCCTGCCCCTTGATGCGCAGCGCGGTCCCGGAGACGGCGTGCCCCCGAGCCCTCTGCTCCTTCACCCACTGGGTCAGCCTCTCCTCCAAGTCCGGCCAGTGGGGAGCGCCGCCTCGCATCGCCCGCTTCTTCCTCGGCATCGTCTTGAGGGTCTCGCTGCTCTTGCGCCATTGGCGGATATTCGCCTCGTCGATGTCGTACTTGCGTCCCGCCTCGCGGTTGCCGAACTCCTCGGCGAACTTGCAAACGGTCAGCTTGAAGGTTGCGGTGTAGGAGCGCCGCCTCGTGCTGGTCTTGAATTGGAACATTTTCGAGAAAGGTCTTCTTGGATGCGTGGTCGACTTCGGACGGTAATCGCTGCGACGGATGAGCTAGGTGAGAAGGACAAGTTGAATCACTGCAACGGGTAGTACAAGACTGAAGAACATTTCGATATTGCACCCATATTTATACCCATCGAGCACTTGGTCGGCGTGTATAGCAAATCGATTTCAACTTGACTCTGCTCTTTTGTTGACCATCAAAAGAGTTAGCGTGGGATTGAAATTATAGTGCGTTGACCGGGACCACCTTTGCTTTTAGACAAAGGCGGGCGTAGGGAGTAATTTGATTACGTAACACACGGAAATCCGTGAACTATAGTTACGATGGGAGTATGATCGTTGCAGGAGGGACGAACTTGACCCCCTTCGCCCCCTAAAAGTTCGTTGAACAATAGTGCCTATGACTTGTTTACAAGCTTATTTAGCAACTTAGCAGGTACATGTACATTATTTTTAGGAATAATAATGTGCATCAGCATGATCTAACAAATTGTCTCTGTTGCGCCTTTCTGATCTTATATTACATGAATTAGTTATACGGTAGAACCGCATCTACAGCTAAATTTGATAGTAGGCCACTAGGCCTACATGTATAACTTAGCTTAGAAGCTGAAACTGATGTGACATTTTAATTTTGAACAGAGGAATGCATCCAGCCAGCGTCTATTTACAGCATCCCGCCCTCTGCGTTGAATGTCAAATTCACTTTTCCTCACTTCATTCCACTTGTTATAGACTGTCTTCTTTGACACCCCATCCGATCCCCTAATAGCTAGCTGTGTCCGGATGGATGTGGACAGGTCTCGCATCAATCGGAGCCGAGGATTAGGCCTCACTCACACTGCACTAGTTATTTGAAGATGTTTGAAGGGATATACATGATTGTAGGAACTTTGTTGACATGTGCAAACAAAAAATGTCCACGGGTGTAATATACTAAAATGTGTATTGTATGCAGTGTGATTAAATATGTCCACTTTATTAGTGATGTATGGAAATACCATGTTAAATGTATATCATATGACCGAGCACTGAGCAAACATGCAAAGCAATATGTTTAAACTCTCATCATTATTGCAGTAACTTTTATATACACATGCAGTTGAAAATCTCTTGGGAAGTTACTGTATTATGTAACATCACCCACAAGCTTTTGAAGTATAGTCAAAACTTCAAAACCGATAGGCCCGTATTCACAAAGGAGGTTTGTACAAACCCTGATTCAAACCGTGGTTTACATCTATGGAATGCCAATTGTAAACTGATGGAGAGAGAATGTAAATTCCTTACTTGTTAACAATGTTGATGGTACACATTCTCTCTCCATCAGTTTACAATTGGCATTCCATAGATGTAAACCACGGTTTGAACCAGGGTTTGTACAAACCTCCTTTGTGAATACGGGTCATAGAGTTAGTGGATTTTGACAATAACATGTACTAGATCCCTTTAACTGGTCAAACCAATGAGGTACTGGTCAAACGTTGACGGTAGGCTACTATATTTGTTGGCACATGAGGTTAGAGATAGTGCCTCCGACTGCACCTTCTTGATATACATGTATATGGAAAAGTAAAGAATTTAAATGAGGTAAAATATAGGACCATACTTCAAAACAGGTTGCGGCACAAATTTCCCTCTCATGGGAACCATTTCACCCTTTATGCCCATTTATGTCCATCACGCTGCTGATTTTGGACCCTAAATATGGGCGGGGCGTAAACTGACTGCTAAGAGAGATTTGGCATCAGGAAATCAGCCTAAAATCACTACTGGTTTTTATTTTCATGGAGGTTTTTTTTGGCAGACCTAGTTTAAAGTCATCAACCATGGAATAAGTGCCAAAGTACGTTGTATTCTTTAGTTCCTTTAATGGGAATAAAGGGTCTTTAGTTAATCTGCAATTTGCCATGGGCCCCCGTTGCAAAAAGAGATACAATCGATTGTAAAGTTACATCTAATTGCAAGTCAGATCGTGTGACCCAATGCACACTTTTGGTTTGTTCAAATGTGCATATTATTTGACTTACAGTTAATTTGCAGCATAACAATCGATTGCAATTTGCAAGGCAACTGGCCGTGGTGTTGTAGATGATATCGACGTGTGTCGGGGTAGACGTCGTCTTAGTGTGAGTGGGGCTAATCTGAACTGCATTACGCGGGTCCTAATGATTGTCATCCCATTGCTCATCCCACTAATACGCCGTTCCATACACAGACTCGATACTCATGAATTATGTCTAGAAGAACTTGATGCAGATCGAAGAAAATCAGGGGAAGATCAGTCATCTTGTTACAAGATCGGTGCGTCTTAAGCCCGGCGCAGACAGAGCCGACTCGACCCGATCCGACTGGTTTTAATCAGGCTAGAGTTGGGCCCGGTCGGTCGGAGCAGATTTATCGTGTTGAATCGGCCCCAACTGGCATCCGACTGTCTCTCGACTGGCAAAATGTGTGTCGCGAGGCACTGAAAACTGAGCCGATCGGAATGACAACCAGTCGAGTCGGCTCTGTCTGCGCCGGGCATTATATGCTACACATCCGTACACAGACATTGTTTACCATACGGTTTGGGTTCTATACCAAACGCCAAACTAGTTTGGATCCAAGTGCGACTTATTCTGAATCTGAGTTCTAAACGAGGATAATGGAGAAAAGAACGCAATTACTGGAGTGCGAATACTTGACAAGCAATAATTAGGGAACCAACTGCTGTATTGTCCTTATAATTCTGGGAGAGATTTTTTATTTTATTTTATTATAATCATGATAATTATACCTCGCTTGTTTAAGATCACCAAGCGTGGGGTTGCTATATCGCGGATCGTCATTTTTAACAAGCTTAGTTTTTGCTCATTGTTATTATAACACTAATTCAGTGGAGATCTCGCACCGTGCGCAAGGCGTTCGCAAGATGGCACCTAGACCGATAAATCAGTCCTTCTCCTCGTGTGTTGTTTCACTCACCACTTCAGAGTCGTCATAATATTGAAGGACCCCTCCTTAACGAGGTGGATTTTTCTGTCTAGATGGCACCGTGCGTCTGATTTGCGGATCCAAACTAAAAATGTACCTTTAAAGTCGGGTTCAGTTCAGAGCACAGCACCGAGCAATTATAGTGACTAACGTTGTCTTATCATATAGGCCTACCTGTCTGGTCTATATAGGGGCTTCGCTCAACTTGAGCCAGCGTAATCTGCCCCCCACTTTTTGAGCTGTCACCACTGCGAGGCCAGATGGATTAGCCGCTAAGTATATCCTTTCGAGGTTTACCAACCTAGCTGCCCATAACTTGCTCTTGTTGTACATCGTCACAATATAATTCTTGAGCCCCTTGCTTACAAGTTTGTTTGTTTTTACTGTGAGATCCGGGATTGTGGATATCATGTTCGTGCAGAAAAAACAACAACAACGAATTACTTAAGATGATAAAACAATCATGTTGTTTGCATATTTCATCTTATGACATTCTAAACATCAGAGACTACATGTGTACTGGGAACGCGGGACCCTGACACGAGTCGTGACAAGTAGTCAAACGGTGTTTAAACGACCCCAGATTGTTAAACTCCGGTTTAGGATATTCTACTCTTCACAAGTTTATGCGTCATAATCGGAGTAAGCTAGGAGAATGGCCATGAGTCTCGAGTCTTGAGTTGACTATTGCGGATCCATAATATTTGCACTCTGTTGACGGGATCGGATTACATTTCATTCCTGTTTATTTCATTTGCACCAATGAAATCTGAAGATTGATATTGTTTAGGTTGTGTATACCATAAATATATACAACTAGTACTCCACTAAAGCGCTAAATGGTGTTTATTATTTTAATGTTGTACAATTTTGCTCAGTTGTTTTGAAAGCCAAGTTTTGAATGCGGAAGAACATTTCTATAGTTTTGTGGATGTCTCATCAGTCTGTCAACGATGGTGAGAGTCGTATTGCTTCAAAGTCTACATTTTGGTGACGTTCGAATTTAAGTGAGGACAATCTAAAACATTGCTGAATAATTTTTGAGAGGAGGACTCGATATTTTGGATTTATCGTCTTGCGTTTTTACTTTTTATTTCGTAAAGTGAACCAAGAAAGGACATCACCATGAATTGGAATTTAGCGTGGCTTACCCGACATATCGCCTTCTGTCTGGTGTTTGGATGTGTAGTCGCAAATGTAGGAATAAGACAAAGTAAGTCATTGGACATGTTGGAAATGTGTAATTGTTGTGGTAGTATCATAATCAAAACAGTTATTTTAATTTCTGTAATATATACATCAATGTTACCAAAATAAATCATACAATCCATTATAAAATAGCATGAAGTGAAAAGCTCTTAAACACAATCTATGTTCACATCTATCAACTGAATCTTTATGTGCATGTGTAATGTTATCAGCTACTTTTGTGGAACGGACATAATTAACAAGATTAACTTCCTCTTGTATATCAGCTCTATGTCGCCAAAAGCAATATTGCGCAATCGTCTTAATATTCTCTTCCTTTTGTGTCTTCCATTTTTATTTTATATATTTATTTATTCCTCTTTTAGTAATTACTTCTGGAGCCCGGGGCTCCTGAATATAGTATAGTTTCCGTTATATTAATAGACATATAATGGCCAGGCTTCCTTTTATTTATAGACCTATCTTGTTTGATTCATTGTAATATTCAATATGTACATTAAACACGTTTACTTTTCTCACCCCTATGTTTATTGCCATATATCATCGCAAAGATAATTTATTACTCTTTCATTTGATACCATATTTGTAATAATTGAGCTTGTAGTTATCGAATGGCAAGCATTTTAAACGAGCAATGTTAAAATTGCTTTGCGCACAAGATTTAGATCTATTCATCAACACGGTATGATGGTCATTCATTGAAACCTCTCCTTGTGTTCGTTTGTCTTGTAATCCTTTTGTTCCGTAAATAAATGAACATGGAGATACTTTTTAAATCAGTTCCTTGCCTGACCATGCAACTAACCCTGAACACGAGCACAAACCTATGCGGACAGACATGGGGGTCATGTGGAAGGACATTGGGGATGATTATGGACCATGAACTCTTCTCAAAGTTGATTAAAATGTAAAACTATGAATCAAGAAACATCATGAAATGTTACTTGACTTTGGCTACTGTTTCATTCTTTACATTGCATTTAACAATTACTTTCTAGTTTCTCCTCTTGTGCGCAAAGTACTTTTTACATAACCCTTTTTAAATAGGTTTTATTCAATCATGCATGACGTTATCACAACATATTTGGTATCAAACAAAAGAGTATGAATTAATCTTTGATATGACATATTGCAATAAATATAATTATGTTTATTCAATAAAATATTGCGGGTGGAAGTTGGGTTCCGCTTTTTTTTATAAACACCCTGTACATGTACATTGTATAATTCAGTATGAATTATCTTCCTTACTTGTTACCCCCCTTTCCAATACATGTATAACTAGGCCTATATGCTCTTAATGAATATATTATTAGTATAAACATACTTATTATGTACCCATTTCCCTTCATCCACTCAATACAACATTATGTAAAGGTCTTTTCATTATCACATTAAAGAAAAAAAAGGGGCAAAAGAGAAACAAAATCACAAAGTAATTTGTAATGCTCGTGAAAAGCATTAACTAGAACTCTCCTTCTCCTTCTCAACCCTAACAATACAACTTTGACATTTGTACACATTTTCACTTTTCAAGTTTGATTTTCAATTTCCGAAACAAAACAAGAAGTTGTAGCACATTCAGCACTACTGCATTATTGACATTTTTATACGTCTATTATTATGCCGAAGGTATCTTGGTAAGGAAGGAGTTAACATTATCATCTCGTGTACTTGCCCCATAGGCTTACGGTACGGTTACTCAGAGAGGAAATCAGAATGAGATGTCAGGATGCGGAACATGTTTCGCCTAGCGCATCTGTTCTCACTTTACTCTTGTTTATGTGTGCTCCCACATAACACGGATACTGTTAGAATAATCCAAGAAATAATTATAAGATGTAATTTAAAAAAAAAATCTACACAACATCTACTTATACGGAGTATCATTGTTGAAAGTCCTCCTAAATGCACCGTATACTGTTACAATAATTCAGAAATAATAATAGGCTGCAACGAAATGTTTTTATTTGTTTACTATACAGCATCTCGTTATACGGAATATTTTTATGGATGTTCCTCCTAAATACGCCGTTTAATGATTTATTTAATGGTGTGTATAATATAGCTGATGAACAACAACCCATCCCCATGCATGACATATGCGTATACAGGCCAGACCCGAACATCATCCTCTCTGTTTTAACCTTACAATGAAGAACAAAGTAGGACAATTTCCCTCCAGGTTTCAGAATGGGGAGAAGTGTTGGGGGGGGGGGGGGGGGGGGGGGGGGTTGCATTACCAAAGACCTTGTCTTATCAAAATTATATTTATTACGCAATCAATATTGTCTAAGATATCTGTTCTATTATATAACCCCTGGCGTTGATCTGTATATGTACTTTTATTCAGGGGGATGAATGAATAATAATAGCGCCAGATTAGGTAATCATCATCCCTAAGCGCTTCACAACGATATTATTACCTCGGTCATCGGAAACACACACACACACACACACACACACAGAGTCAGCCTGCACTTGGAGTGCTCTTTCTCATCTCCCTGGGGAGTATTCTAGTCAGGCTACCTGTTATAGGTGCTAACATGCATGCATTACATACACAATAGATCATCTCCTAAAATAATGATAATGATAATTTTCCGATTTATACATAGCGCTGACTATGATTAATAATTATTAACTACACACACAATAGATCACCTCCTAAAATGATAATAATGATAATTTATCGATTTATACATAGCGCCGAATTTGATTGATACTAATCTCTAAGCGCTTTATATCATTATCATCTGAACACTTATAACTAATATAGCTATAATAAGGCGTAGCCCAGTGTAGATTGTTTGTGCTTGGTTATCAAAGTTGTCTTGATCACAAAGAGCTTTCGTTATAATTTTAGACATTAACAATTATTGTGATGCAATGATCCTTGACATACATGTACATTATTTCCGGTTTTCACATAATGTTCTCTATATATTACAACGTTTCTATAACAATAACGGAACAATAACGACCAATATAAGCCTTTTCTTTGTCATCGAATTAGGCTGATGATGATCTATAATTTATATACTTATTTTCATATATTATTTTAAATTCATTGACCTTTGTAATATTTTATACTAAACTAGTATAGGACTTATTATTATTCTGACTTAAAATCAAACGCGAATGTGCATTCGGTGCTATTTTCATGCTGGAGTGTAAAATAGCATATAAATTATGTTGACCATTCGTTATGTTTGCGTACATAGTTGTTATGATATACTCTGTATATAAGTAAAGTGATATGTACAAACAATATTATTCATTTTTAAAGGTACATAACTATGTCAAATTTGAATCAATTGATCCGTAAACAAAAGTCTCATGCATGTATAGTTCACACGCGGCAAAGACATTCCTGCCGGAAAGAACACACTCATCCACAGTGTGAACATAGTGTGAACACACTGTGTTTCACACTGTGGACCACAATGTTAAATTCGAGCGTTTTCACAGTGTGAACACACTCTGAACTTGCTGAATGTTAATTACACAGTGTGACCGCTCCTTTGTACACACTGTGAACGCACGCAATATCACACTGTGGCGACAGTGCCCTCATGACACAGTGTGTTCACAGTGTGAGTTGGTGTTTTCACACTGTGAAAATGCTCGAATTTAACAGGGTGTTCACACTGTGGATGAGCCTTCCGGCAGGGGAGTTGTATGAAGTGAAGTATACTATACAACTCTGTTTAAAGTAGTGTCTGCGAATATTAGAATTGTACCTTTTAGTGTACTTACGAATTGTTTACCTTTTAGTGTAAACATTGTTTTTTTTAGAGCTCGAAATAATGAAAAACCGTTACGACCGTTTCACTTGTCTAGTAACTGCAGAAACTATATTGTATTTTGTGTTGAGACGTGATGTTCACAATCACAATATTAACTTTATTTTGGTTAGGCGCAACCAATCAGATTTGTTTGAAAACATCCTACAAAACTAAAACAATATATATAATTTATTCTCTCATGAAAACTCAGCGTGATCAATTCCGTATAGCGGACATCTGCTGATTTGTGGGTTAATCATTAACTGAATTTTGCATACATATCAATTTGTCGCATTAAGACACGAAAGTGAGCTCATGTGTTATATATTGTGTATAGTACATAATTAATTTATAACGAATTTTTAGGAAATTAAGGAAAACAGTCATCACAAAGAAAATTATCTCAGTCAGTGTCATCATTTGAAGGCCCTTGTGTGCAGCCAATTCTCTTGTACTCATTGAAACAAAATATGAAGAGCTTAGTTCCAATAGGCGCTAAATCTATACTTTCCATGAAAATTGAGTAAACGATATTGGTATTATAACTGATTATCTACGTAGATATCTAGAATTCTAAATTTGAGGACAAATTACACAATCAAAATCAAAATACGGTATGGAATTTTCCATTTTCATATTCCAAAAGGCATGTGCACGAAATTGGACAGAGATACCTGTTTTCTCCAAGGTTGAAAAAAAGGGGATTTAGCGCTTTTTGGAATTAAGCTCTTCAATTATACTCGATTGAGAAAGAGAAGGGCGCTATAATATAAGTGACTTTTGTATTGCCTTAGGAGATTTACAATTTGGGAGCCTTGTATAATATAGAAACCCAATTTAGCTCTCTTTCATATTTGATAGATATTATCATCATGATGAATAATTATTATCTGGAAATTTGGCATCGCATAGAGAATTTTGCGATGCACAAATGGTACGCAAAACACAATTTTGGCCTACAATTGAAGAGCTTAATTCCAAAAGGCGCTAAATCCACTTCTTTCCATGCAAACAGGTTGCTTTGCCCATCTTTGTACACATGCCTATGAGAATAATGAACATGGAACGTTCCATATATTGAGTTCGATTGTGTAATTAGTCCGTAAATTTAGATTTCTAGATAGCGACGTGGCTTATTAATGTACTGATATCATTCATAATTATACTCAATTTTGTTATGAAGAGTGGATTTAGTGCCCTTTGGAACTAATCTCTTCAATTGTAATCGACTCAACGCCCTACTTAAAGGACAATGAAACCCAAGTAAAATGTTGCTTTCATAGACTTGAAGAGCTTAGGAGAAACAATCTCTGAAAGTTTGAGCATAATCGGTCAAGAAATAAGAAAACTATGGCTCTTTGAAAATATCCATTTATTTATATGAGTGACTCAAATTGGCAACGCACTCTGGCAAAGTTGTGGACTACTCCCCATACGTTTTGTACACAAAATTTCGATTTTGTTCAATTTTCTCAAAATATATGTTTCCCCTTCGTTTGAGTTCAACATATGTTTTGTAGAATACATAAATACACCATGCACATATCGTGAGTTTGGGGAATGGAAAAGTGTGACTTTGAAGAAAACTGTAAAAATGGGAAAATTTGTGTACAAAACATATGGGGAGTAGTCCACACACTTATCAGAGTGCGTTGCCAATTTGAGTTCCCCATATGAATAAATGGGCATCTTCAAAAAGCCATAGTTTTCTTGTTTATGGCCCGATTATGCTCTAACTTTCGGAGATTATTCCTCCTAATCTATTAAAGTATATGAAAGCAACAGTTTGTTTGTGTTTCATTGCCCTTTAAACTTTCTCTCGACGAACTGATTATGCTAATTGTTTCCTTGCAAAACACAACACCGGTGTAAACGTTTTAACATACGGTATAAGGTCAACAGAGACATAATTGTGTTAATTAATGGCATGCATTATAACATTCGGAAAGCTGTAAAAGATAATTGATCATGCCATATAATCTAAACAAGTGTTTTCTATCGACGATCATCTTGTCAGATTGCCAATACTCTTTGATGTTGATCACGATTTGCGTTTGCAATTGCCTTCGTCAAACATTCAGGTCAATTTTTCTTTTCGCGCCGAAATTAGATCATCCATAAATGATCGTTAGTTGTAACCTATATTTTATCATACTAATGTAAACATACAAGTGTCAAGTGCGTCACTTATATTAACAATATAAACCAAATAAAATTCCCGAGACACCGACGAACAATAACAACACAATATTACATTCGAATTTGACTAAGAATGATAAAGATGATACTATAAATGGACGTTTAAGGCATTTTGTAGAAGACCGAATGAGACGGACGTTATACAAACATTAGTAAAAATGGAATGGACTCAAAGCGACAATGATAAACCTGAAAGCTCCCGATCCCGTGCATAAGTCGGATGCCAAAAGGGGGAGGGGGGGGGGGGGGGGGGAGGTATCTGTATACTATAGACGCAGCCATCTATTTTTACAATACTCCGTCTCAACTCTCAATGATTGACATGATTGTGTAGATAGTATCATAAGGGTTTCCTAAGAAGAAACATTGTTTGTATATCGCAATATTATGATCTTTTCTTCACAAACGAAGTAAAAGGTCGGGTCGGACTGTAATTATGCTAGACAGGTCTATCCAAATGCCATATTTATAAAATATATAAAAAGACGCTTGTTATACACCTTTTCTCCAATATTGAAATTTGTTTATGCATAGAAAAAGTGGCGTATCCAGTGATTCTACAAGGGGGCCCAAATTAACATACGATCGCGTTAGCTCGAGCTGCTTCGGGTGGGGTCCAGGGGGTGGGGCCCCGGAAGCTTGTATAATGTACATGTAGCTATTCAAAGCTTCCAAATCAAAACTGCCGACTAACTAGCAAACAATCAACTCGGCCCCAGGGCCCTGTTTCATAAAAAAAAAAATCAATTGTTGTAAGTGTCCAATTATTGTAATTGACAACAGTTAAAATGCTTGATGCTGATAGGATGTTGCCATATAGCAGTTACAATAATTGGACACTTACAAACATTGGACAAGTTTCATGAAACGGAGCCCAGGAACACCCCCACCCCCTCGCTACCCACTGCATAACAAGATTACATTCGTAGCTGCAATTTTTAATGCGGAACTAGTACTGAATTACGTGCTAGCTGCGCGAGGAAAGCTCTAGAGCCTTCCGGGGGCATTGAAGGAAGCCCTGTTCCCAAGGACAAGTCCGCATCGGCACCTGGGAGGGAGAACATACACTTCCCAATTTCTCTAACTAATGATAAACATTGCATAAATACTGTTTTGTTTGAAATAATTGAGAACATAATGTTTACATTACGCTACGCTCAGTGACACTGTTTGCAAGCTTTGATAAGCATAAGGGTTTAGTAACTTAGGCGCTCGATCAGCCTCTTGAGTATTTGATAAATATTCTTAGGTATTAAAGTATGGATGTATTCATGTATACTGTATTATGTACATTTTGTTTGCTTCAATATGCCTAACTTATGCTATCACTGCTGCAACTACGAAAATGGTGATTCGTGCATGACTATATGTGCCGCTCAACGAACTCTCTCGAGTCTTTGGGTGGAATTCACAAAGGAGGTTTGTAGGAGGTTTGTACAAACCATGGTTTGACCAAGGTTTACATCTATGGAATGCCATTTGTAAACTGATGGAGAAGGAATGTTAACTCCATACTTGTTAACAATGTTAATTGCGAGCAGCATTCCATAGATGTAAATCATCGTCAAACCATGGTTTGTACAAACCTCCTACAAACCTCCTTCGTGAATTCCACCCAATGAGTTCTCGGTGACAAGTCATCATCGGGACCTCAAGAATCAAAGGCAGACATTTCTTTTCTGTTTCTTTATTTCCTTATCTTCTAATTACTGGTAAGGGTTATAATAATGGGCATTATGTTTGGTTTACGCAGGGAATAATATGCTTTAAAAATGTACAATCTTCAAGCTGGCATTTTTTAAATACTGAATCGTGACTGTGCCGCTCAGCGAATTCTCTCGAGTTTTCTAGTTCCCAATGACAAGTCAGCATCGGGACCTCGGTAGGATATCAAATTTCCTAGTTTCTATAACTATTAACTAGAATACTAGATAATACTCACTATAACTACATAAATGCTGTTTAGTTATAATAAATGGAGGTCCATGCATGTATACAAGTTTGTTTTTTGCTTCAATATTCGTTACAAAATGTATCGTATCATCGCGATCGTGAGATCGTGACGATGCCGCTCAGCTAGCTAATTATCTCGAGTCTTCTAGTTCCCAATGACAAGTCATCATCGGAACCTCGGTAGGAGAACATATTTAAGTTCCTTTTTTCTATAACTATTTACTAGATAATACTGTATAGTTACACAAATTATGTTTAGGTATATGTCTAAGTGGGAAGGTCCATGTATACATTTCTGTTTTTTTTGCTTCGATATTCGCTACATTTATCATATAACGCGATCGCGAGATCGTGACGGTGCCGCTCAGCTAGCTAATTCTCTCGAGTCTTCTAGTTCCCAATGACAAGTCATCATCGGAACCTCGGTAGGAGGACATATATTAATTTCCTTATTTGTATTACTGGGGATTATAATTTCATAAATATTCGAAGGGCTTAAAATATGGATGTGTTCTAAGGTTCAAGCATGCGTGGCTATAACATTGGTTAAAGTTACGCTATACAGTGTATTAAGCAAAAATCGTGAGATCGTGCATGACTATCCGTGCCGCTCAGCTAGCTAATTCTCCAGAGTCTTCTAGTTCCCATTGACAAGTCATCATCGGGACCTCGGTAGGAGGACAGACATTTCCTCATTTCTCTAACTGGGGAGGAAATTATCATAATTGAGCCGTTTCCCCGGCAGCCATGATGTGCGAGCCGCACGATAATTAACCCGATGATTACCAACATTACATGGAAGATATGATAGGTCAATTTGATTTTGACGCCTTAGTACTGAGACGGCTAAACGACTTATTATTCACCATGTTTACATTTAGGAGGAAATATTTTCCTTTTGCGATGGTTTCAGTATTATTGTACACAGTCATGTATAATGAAAACAGCCAGCGAATTCTATTGCACGTGCTCGACTTATGATTTTGGACTACATGTTTTTTCTTTTTTAATAAATATGGAACTACTTATGAATTGGAAGGAAATCATATTTAAAGCGAAGGCTTTACTGTAATTGCACACATTCATGGATAAGGATATAACAGCTAGTCGAATTCTATTGCATGTGATTGGCAATAGTTTTAAAGATTTCTTTTTTCATTGATATCGTGAATTTGGTATTAATAATTGCCGACAATCGTTATTCCAGCAACAACAAAATCACACAATCCCATATAAATTTTTAGCAGTGAAGGCTGGGGAACTGTTATGAATAATCAACGCAATTTTGTAAAGTACTCATATAATATGGAATCAAGTTTGTTATCACCTTGACTCTTTAATGGGATTGGTATGTTTTCATTTATTTGTATATATAATCATTATATTATATAGTTTACATGTTTATTGTATTTCTTTGGTAATTTGTTTTTTGTTAGTTTGATAATGAGATTTGGATATTTAATCTTTTTGTTCTGATAGAAAAAAGATAAAACAAGAAATAATAAAACAAATGATCCATTAAAAAGGTTATACTGTAGTTATGATAGCAGGTGACTAAATCTCATCGAAGGCAAAATCTACAGCTGACTGCTTCAAATCATCAATTTTGGCATGTTTTGTAATAAGTAAAAAGAACGTTTTATAATTCCGTGATGATCAACTGCAGGTACCATGGAAATATTATAGTTAGAGGGTATCTTGGAAAGTTTAAGGTCAAGGGATTTGTTCTACATAACGACAACATAACTTGGATTGAACAGGTTGCAGCAGGTGACTAAATCTTTAGGCAAGATCCACTATCAACTGCTTCATTCCATCACTTTTTAATTCCCTTAAAGGAACTAGTAACATAATGTTATCAAAGTCCACAAAACTTACTTAGAATTTTATTTGTTCTCACATACCTTCTTGTATTCGTATTAACAATAGAAGCATCGGACAAGTTTCGGTTTTTCAAATTTCCATTTCGTTCAAAAGATATTGACGATTGAAGTGTTCGGATGTGAAATTATCTACGGGATCGTTTAAGCCCTGTGCAAAGTAGTATACATTGTATCAACCATTCATCACTTTTTGCACATGTCAACAAAGTTACTAGATTCCTTTAAAAGGAACTAGTAACATTATGTTATCGAAATCCACAAAACTTACTCGGAATTTGCAGATTTGAGTTGTTCTCTCATACCTTCTTGTATTCGTATTACCAATAGAAGCATGGAACATGTTTCGTTTTTCCAAATCTCTCTTCCGTTGTAAAGATATGTTTGATTGAAGTGTTCGGATTTATAATTATCAAGTGGATAATAATTGTAACTGTTTACAAAATCAGCGCAATGAGTTAGTGACTATTACTTAGCATTTTCGCTCATTGCTCGGTCATTTATTTACGATGGAATTTAAACACATCATTTAGTGGACATAACAGATCACAGAAAAACATATTTGATCAACCATTTTGCCACGTTTCGCACATGTCAACAAAGATACTAGATCTCTGTAATATGCCCTTTTATAGATGTTGTTGATTTATTAACCCTTATTAAACACAATCAACCAGTTGCATACTGCATCAAGTAGTCTTATTTTAGTTGCCAAACAATTCATTTTTAAAAACAGGGTTGTAACTTTAGCCCTGCATAACATGTATGTTATCAAAAGTACCCTACTTCTTTCTATGTACATGGAGGCGAAAGTAATGTGGTTTTTTGCTATAACCATAACCCAGCTGGGGTTCGAACCTACAACCTCCATCTCAAGTGCATGTAGTAGACGCTCTACCACTGACTGAGCAATCGCGGTTAACTAACTCTGGTTCACAGGCTTGTCAAGCTCATCCTATACTATGGGAAATAATGAAGATTCTACATATGATCATAGGGCTTAGCCATGCAAAAGGCCGATAAACGAATATTCTTGTTGCTTATTTTTTAGCGAGAGTCCACCATGACTAAACACTTGTCAACTGCATGGGGAAGTTCCCTTGCTCGACAGGTGCACGGATGTGGAAATAGCCCCGATAATGCAGAAACCGACCCCCCTCTAAACCTCACTCGCGCTTTCTTCCTCGTTTTCGCTTTTATCGAGTTAAAGGGCATCAAGCGTGGGGATGCTACATAGCGGGTCGCCATTTTGAACTGGGTTAGTTTGCGCGCACCGCATGACACTGAGCTAACGTGCATTACGCACCGTGCGCAACGCGTATGCAAGATGGTGCCGCGCATCTCATTTGACGAATCTGAACTACCTTTAATTTTTCATTCCAACTCATCATGCATTTTCGGTTTTCTTGTGTTGAACCAAAGTCTATGGTTGAACCCAGTTAGATATGACGATTATTATGTGTAGCCTATCCGTAGTCACGTACTTTTTTGAATGTTTATATACAATTATCTTTGGGTAGGCTTAGGCATTTTTCGTGATCGAAATATTATGCCTAGTTCACTTCAACCATGGATAGTACTAGGAGAAGTACTATCCATGCTTCAACTATGTTTTCCTAGTATAACATTATTATCTCTTTATTTGTATTTGTATCTCACAATGTATATTCAAACTAATGATATTGCAAGCGTAAATAAAACTTATTTTCTATTAAAACCCGATTTAATATACCATTTGTTTTCTTCCAACGAACCCATCTATTTTCTCGAATGTTTTCGTTATGTACTTGTGCGTGGATCGATCGCACAATGTGTTTGAGTATACGCCTCCAGTCTGCCAGTTGTCTGAATGTTATCGCAGGAACATAACATTTGTTCGATGGCTTCGTATATATATGAAATGTAATTGAAAGTAGCAGACGTAGTGATATTCATGTAATGTGAAAACAGACAATGTTCTCATAAATCCTATGATAAATTAAGCTCGACTATTTACAACCGTAGACCTTTCAATATTATATTGATTTACAGTATAATAAAAATTCTTTTTAGAATCGACCTTTGTAATTATTTCATTTGTATTCAGACGACCTTTGTAATTATTTCATTTTTAATCAGACGACCTTTGAAACCATCTTTCATCTGTTCCATGCGAATATTTATTAGTTGTCTTTGATATTCCGGCTAACCGGAAAGCGCCACGATGATCATCCCAGCCGTATTTATATATAACTCAACTTTGTGAACCCTTAAAATTGAGATAACCACAAGAATAAAAAAAAAATTAACACCGTCGCCTTTTCAAGAGCGAACGTCTTCTCGAAAGTTAAGTTACTCATTTTTTAACCCATGTCAGTACCATGGACACGTATATTTTATAATAAATGTATGCCATTCTCATGACTTAGTTGAAGAAGGGTTAATGTTACTTTTTCTTATTTCTTTTTTTTTTGAAGGACCTCGATAGTGATACGCTATGTCAAAATATAACCACACCATGCTGTCGTGAATGTCAAAAGGAAATCCGCCTTCCGGATTGGGTTAGACAGTACAAAGCTTTCTAATTTACTTGAAGATGAGTCGCTTTGGCGTAGCCAGGGCGAGTCCGAACGTGTGTGTGTGTGTGTGTGGGGGGGGGGGGGGGGTGTTAATGGGGGTGTAGAAGATACAAGCAGGACACAAGTTTCCTATCACAGGGGCAACGATGGGAGAGAAGGGGAAATACATGTATATCCAATTATTGTGGGGCATAATAATTAGATATTGGGGGGGGGGGGGGGGGGTTAATGGGGGTGTAGAAGATACAAACAGGACACAAGTTTCCCATCATAGGGGCAACGATGGGAGAGGATGTGAAAATGTTTCCAATTATTGTGGGGGCAATTATCATTACAAAGTTTGAAAGGGCGTATTTTTTGTACATGATACATTACCTTTTACTCGGGGCAATTAGGGAGGGAACACATAATCTTACCGGTCAATTTAATTCCTTGAAGCCCCATCCCCTCTTATCCCACCCCTTCCCCAGTAGCTTCACTGTCGATTAGTCTCGTCATCCGACGGATTTAGAAGGCAAAGACAGACCGGAAAAGATTGAACAAAAACGTAGAATAGGAGAAGGAGTATAGAGTGGAAATAGGAAAACAAAGTTTATTAGGAAGGATGTATATAGGGAGGGAGAAAGACAACGACATTTCTTTTTATAAAGTGACTGAGATAGGGTAGAGATGCATGGTGAGTGGAAATAAGGGGAAGGGGGCATGAGGGGGGGGGGGGTTCGATACCTAAAGCATGAGATCGAAGCTACTTTACGGTGGAAGGGGAAATAAAGGGAAAGAGGATTGAAACAATGAGAAAATTAAGAAACGGGGGGGGGGGGGGGGTATAGCGAGAGAAGAGTTTGATAAAAAGAAAACGCGTGAGAACGAGTTGGGTACTTTAAGTTGAAAGCGTATAATAAATTAAGAAAACGGGATGGGGAAGAAATTATTAAACGGACGAGAGAATACGGAAATAATTACATTTTTTTCCACAAATGAGAAGGAAAATACGAATGAAAGGGAACCATAGAGGGTGGAAATGGAGCGGAAGGAAGACAGTGGGGTAATGTGAAACTTGAAGTCGAATTTGTCGTGTCGATCAGAATTATCAAACTTGATATTCATTAGCTCATTCTGGAATTAGTCATGACTTGTGCTGCCCTATATACTGTACCATATAATGACTGTAATATAAAATTGTAAGTCAAAAGAAGAAAGAAAAAAAGACTTCCGACTGTTACTTAATAAAATAAAAAAATCAAAGATTATTGAGCAAAGGTCTACTTAATACTTAACTATCAGTGGCACGGACACGATTTCTGCAAGGGAGGGGGGGGGGGGGGAGGGAGGGGCTTAAGTTAAGTTAAAATCCGTCTTTGCTCCAACATGCGAGCGTGTAATCGCGAGCCGCTTCGGGTGGGGTCCTGCAGGGGCCTGCCTGGCGGGGGAAATAGGCTTTATACTTTTCTTACATTGCATTATTTGCCTTATAAATTTAGATAATATTGTAGACTTCTGTGTGTAGCGCTATATACCGTTTTAAGAAAAGAAGTGTATAATTAAGTCTACAAAATTAAGGTAATGTAATTGGAATCCGTTTAGTCATGACCGAATCATCTGCATGATCAGCATTGGCAGACAACTATTTTGGATTCAGACTAGAAAATGCGCCCTTTTCGCCAGACTTGCCGGTTGATTATGAAAAATACCTTTTCATAACATTAATATTATTTTATTAAAATCAGGTCCTAATAATGTTTTCTACTTTAGAATTCAAGGGCTTTGATAATAATTGTTTACCCCCCTTCTCTCGTTATATGTAGTAATTCCAAGGAGGTAATTCTAAGTCGGTATATGTGATAATATAATATAAGCACATCATTAGGATCATGTACATCTGTATATACTAGGTCTATGGTGATTTGAAAATGAATATTGTGGCTTATTTTAAGTTGAGAAGGGGGTATATTATACAGTATACGACGCACCTAAAATGACCTGTATCGATTGATATCTCAAAAGGGAAGTAAAAGTAGGCCTTAACGCTCGTAAACTTGTCACTTTCGTCTGGTGACTGTTTGAACTCTCTGCAATCTAGAAATCGATCATTCAATTAATTCAGTCGAGGGGATTTAGCCCTATTTATATATTAATATTTTATTGACTGAAGACAAGGTGGTATTTTAGTTAAAGGTAGTTCAGATTCGTCAAATGAGATGCGCGGCGCCATCTTGCATACGCGTTGCGCACGGTGCGTAATGCACGTTAGCTCAGTGTCATGCGGTGCGCGCAAACTAACCCAGTTCAAAATGGCGACCCGCTATGTAGCATCCCCACGCTTGATGCCCTTTAATTTCATTAATCCATGGATTTATACGTCAATCACCATTAATTAAATTGTCCAAAGATGGTATCGATTAGAGTGGTATAACTTTAATTCACAGCTTAGAAACAAAATAAACAATTAAAAAGTCTGCTAAATTTTAACCATCAATCACGACTTGTGTTAGTATTGGTTAAGGAGCATTATGCAAACTAAATGTTATATGTTTTTGTGCAGACACTATATTCAGGTAATTTAACCAAGATTCATAATGTTGGTAACCACCCTCCCACATTTATACTGTAATGTAATGGTTGGGGCCCGGTTGGGGACCTGTTTGTTTTGTATTCACAGTAACCATTGGCAACACGAGGATCTGTTGCTAAGGTGACTTTATTTTATTGTCCCTGTTTATGTTTTTTTTTTCATGCCATGCAAACCTGGAAAGTTCCGGATTGTTTATTCTGTGTCATCACAAATATGCATGATATTAAATATGATTATGATGACAATCGAAAATATTGCCTTAGGGTATTTTCATGAGGCCTTCTTTGAATGTCCAAGTGTCTTTTACATGTTCAGATTATTGAGTTGATGAATCACTTGTTTGTATGTCATCTTTCTTTGTCAAATTTAAGAAGTTACAATAACCCATGTCCTTGAAAAATATAACAAAAATATCAATTTGCCTTCTGCAAAACAGGTAAACCGCAGTTAAACTGTTACTAAATTAATCCCCTAGAACAAGATGTATAAACCTATACTTGTCTATGGTTTGCTATGTGCGAATATTGAATTGGCATTGATGCTTATAAATACGAGGGAACCAACTACTGTAACTGAGATTGATGTAAATGTAATATTGATTGCAGTTGTTGTTCTACACCGTGCGATTGTCAGTTATTTAATCGTGCATGTTCATATAAAGGGAACTTGGAGAAGTGGTATGATTATATATTTGTATTCATTATCCTAATTAAGAGGGGGTAGGAACGTGAGTGGGTTATTCCCCCTTGATTTGCACCCCTCACTCAACGTAGCTGGAGACCATGACCACGCATGCTTTGCCAGTTTAGTTGCAGCTTGTGATTTACAGGTGAGCGGAGATAGGGTGGAGTATCCTCGGAGGAGCAGCGGGCTGGAAACTGGCTGTCTGCGGTCAGTTTCTTGTATATAAAGACATGGGACTGTTTTAATTGGCCGCGGGGTTTGTTGGTCCATATTTGCTTTTATTTATCCGGCCATTCTGGACAGTCGCCAGCCCATCCCAAGTAAATAATGACACTAGCTGCAACTTACCATTGTTATTATCCTGTGAAGCCAAAGGTCTCCTTTTCCACCTTCCTTCCGTAGCTTCTTTCTCTTTTTCAATCTGTCTCTATTCACTATTTTGTCTTTATTTCAATCACGAACATATTCCAAATTTGGTTTATCAATATTTTATATTACTTGATATTGCTTCTCAACCATATTCGTTATTGTCTATTGCGTTGAAAGGATGCACTCATCTGAACATGCTGAAAGTATTATCTTTCTTAGTTGCTCCATTATTACAGACCCTTCATTGTAGCATGGATGTAACACAGAATAAAGTATGTCCTTATTTCTTAGACCTTCTTATTCAGATCTTCTTTCCTTTCTGTTCTTCTCATACTTTTTGAATGTTACTTAACATTGCTTCTAAATCACATTCGCTATTGTCTCTGGCGTTGAAAAGGTTGCACTCATCTGAACATGTGGAAAGTATTACCTTTCTTAGTTGCTCCATTATGGCAGACTCTTTAATGTAGCATGGATGCAACACAGTACAAAATGTGTCCACTTATCTTTCTTATTCTCTCTTATTCAGATCTTATTTCCTTTCTTTTCTCCTCATATTTGCAAATGTTTTCTTTTATTCGGTCAAGCCATACTCGTACAATTTTGCATCAAATGTATATTTACGTATGTTGTATTGTTTTCATCCACGATAATGATAATCGTTATTGTTTACTCTTTGGAAAAAGTTGAATTCTCGCGATAGCATAATCCTTCATAGTCGCTCCATTAGCAGATTAGGAAAGACCCACGTTGGAAGTTGACTCAGAGAGAGCCTTTCCTCCCCTTCTTCCTCCTCCTCCTCTTCGTAATTTTGCATCAAATTTATATTAACTTTTTAGAAATGTTGTAAACCATACCCGCGCAATCTCGTGATAGCATTACCCTTGCCTCTACTCCTCTTCTTCCTCCTCGGCCTCCTCCACTCCCTTCTCATGCTCTTCCTCATCATCGTCCTAGTCGTCATTTGCATCAAACTGGTATTAATGGCCTTATTTTAATATTCTTTTACATCATACTCGCGCATTCTCGTGATAGCTTTATCCTTCCAAGTTGCTCCATTAAGACAGACCCTTATTTGTGTGAGTTGACTCACGAAGAGCCTCTCCTTCTCTTCTTCCTCCTTCTCCACTCCCTTCTCATGCTCTTCCCCATCCTCCTACTCCTCGTCCTCGTCTTCATTTACATCGAACTGGCATGCATGTCCTAATTCTAATATTCTTTCACACCATACTCGCACATTCTCGTGATAGCTTTATCCTTCCAAGTTGCTCCATTAAGACAGACCCTTATTTGTGTGAGTTGACTCACGAAGAGCCTCTCCTTCTCTTCTTCCTCCTCCTCCACATCCTTCTCATGCTCTTCCTCATTCTCCTCCTCCTCGTCCTCGTCGTCATCTGCATCAAACTGGCATGCATGTCCTAATTTTAATATTCTGTTACACCATATTCGCTCATTTTCGTGATAGCATTATCCTTCCCAGTTGCTCCATTAGGAAAAAAACTCTTACGTGTGTGACTTGACTCACGAAGAGCGTTTCTCTTCTTACTCCTCCTCCACCTCCTCCTTCCTTTTCTCTTTTTCTTCTTCTTCCTTCTCTTCTTAACAGGTAACTTCCCATTGTCTGATAGTAATAACTTTAGTAGTTATACATTTTATATATGACGATACTTTTGACCAGAATAGCAGAAACTGACATTTCAAGTTTAAAATTGATAAATCCGTCTGATTGTCAAACGAATGGCAATTATATACCTGACATAGTTCTACATTTAGAAAGCGTGATTTAGAAAGGCTATGTTTAGTGCTACATTCATTCATTTTCTACCCTTTCTTTTCCCCGTCTCTATTCCTCTTTTGTCTTTACATTGAGCGAAAGAATTAGAAGATGCATGGCTGTTGCAAACGTCGGTGTCACTTTTGTAATTCTTTCCGGAAGCGCCGGATAACATTGTGTCAATTGTTGGACAACTGCGCAGTTGAACTTGTCAGAGTTAGTATCTCACGATTTATGAGTAATATACCAGATTAAGATTAGTTAGGCTGAGGTTGTAGGTGATTTAACCTCCAACAAGTTGCTATGCAACCACTTGCCCGATTGCCCGGGGTAAGGGGTTGTTAGATTCGGACCATTTTGTTTCTAGAAAAACAAGAATAAAGCAGTTGACAATTGATTACCCTGATATTTCACTGAATCCTTTTCGTCGGACATTTTTACCACTGATATTTGTCCTCTGACATTTTTACATGGAACCATATTTTACACCAGAAAGCCAAATATACATTAGTTGCGGTTACCTACTCAAAGCAAATTTGAATGATTATGCCCCCCCACTTTACTCCCTTTTGGTTGAATCTGACCATGCACGGTACTTATGGTACTGTGCTAAAGATAGCTGCAGACACCTGTTTAGTTGTTCGAATAATTTCCCTTGACCTTAATATGACGTCATTGGGATTAATCATCTTTTTAAATAACGAATTCTTGTTTAACCTTGGAATAAAAAAATATTCGAAAGAAAAAATATGTGAGACTTTAAGAAATTTATTTAAAGGGACAGGTCCACTTTTAGGTCCACAAAACGTCTGAACAGCTTTCAGTTGACGGATGGGGATCAATGTAACACGGAAAAAAAAGATCAGATCGAACAGCCCTCTAATGTGGATTATACGAATGAAAAACGAATGCGTCTCTTCATTTAAACTATATATCGGTCAATAAAGGAGTTCAAATGATTTAGCATAATATTACAACAATATTGTACTAATTCTCGTAAAGGTATTGTGAAGCCGACATTTGTTAACGTATGTCACGGAAAAAGATCTCAAAAATAAAGAATATATAATTACATGTAGTCAGTTTAAGCGATGTTTGGGTATTTGGCTTGGTAAACGCTCACATTAGTAGTACTTATGCGTTAGTACTCCACCGGAGTTTTTCTTATCTGAATACTTCGATCGTACATATCTTTGTAACGAAAGGGAAATTTGAAAAACCGAAACCTGTCCCATGTTAATACGAATACAACAAGGTTTGAGGGAACCGCTATTATTAAAATTTTATTCTGAGGATTTGGACAATGTTACTAAGTTCCTTTAAAGGATTTGGTAACATTGTCAAAATCCTCAAAACTTATTTGGAACTCTAGCAGTTTTTACATACCTCATTATTCATGTTATTCGTATTACCATTAGTGCCATTGAATTCACAGCTTTCGGTTTTCCAAATTTCTCTTCCGTTATAAAGATATGTATGATTGAAGTGACTGTTCAGATGTATAACTATCTAGTGGAACTGTACAAAGTCAGTTCAATGACTTAGCAAATATCATTTGGATTTCCGCTCATTGTGACAGTCATATGACAGTCACTTACCAAACAAATTTCACACATCACTCAGTGGACATATAAGATCTAAGATCACAGAAATAAAATTGTATCATCAATTCGTAAGTTTTTGCACATGTCAACAAATTAACTAGATCCCTTTAAGAACATTATGTCTCCTTGATAATATAATCTTTAAATTGTATGAAATAGATTTTATGCTGTATTTTAAAACTAGATTACTAATTAACCGGCTTTCCATGATATAGAAGTCTAACCAGGAATCTTGCCTTGGTCTCGCTAATTTTAATAATCTGACAATGTTTTTGTTTAGAATGTCTTGGGTCATGTAATTGGTTTTGGTGCATTCGGAGGCTCACTCTTTCCGAGTCAGGTCGAGGGTAACCTCCCGTCATCACGACAGATCCAATTTATCATATTTCCCGCGGTCTTCTGACATGTCACCTCGTCGTCTGCACCGGAGACATGCAGGGATAATCCACACATGTAACGACAACATCCATGTCCTACATTCAAACCTGTCTCAGCAGCCACGTGGAACCTGCCTATAGTGGCCACTTAAAGTGATCCCTTGCAGAGGAACCTGTGGCCACCTGTCTATATCATCCAACGTGCCTATAGTGGGCACCAAACGTGATGCCTTGCTGACAAATTCAATATTATGGGACCTGTCTAAAGATGTCACCTGTCTTCAGTGGCCATTTTTCTTGTTTCTCTAGGGTGGGCACTATATACACAGGTTTTTTAATATATATGTTTTTACCGTAGCTGCCTTTAAAAGTGTATTGGTAACATTGTTGGAGGATAAATTGCAAAGAAGTATTTCGGAAATAAAATAACAATAGTCGTATGGACGAAAGGCGAGAGATGCCAGGCAAAACTGAATTCTGAGTTAACCACAATTTATACAGGACTTTTAAAAATCGTGTTTATAAGTCAAGTTTTTATTTCAACTTAGGGTACATTAAGCATGGGGACGATGCCAAGCAGGTATCCATTTGAACTAGACTAGTCTCCGCGTACTGCATAACACTGAACCAATGTGTGTTTTATACGTACCGTGTGCAAGGCGTTCGCAAGATGGTACCACCCGTCTGGTTTACGAATCCGAACTACCTTAATTTAATACTTTGATTTACTTGGGCCAGTTTCTAGGTCAGACATAGGCTTAGTTTAAATGGCTAAGGGTAATTATTGATCATTATTGAACCATTACTCACAGTGTGTTAAATAAAATAATATTGACTATATATAGCAAACAATAACGTAGAGCTTTTAATTTAGAGCATGTCAATCATTTCTCTATTCTTTTGTCACTCTGCCTGGTCGATCAACGCTACACCATGAAGGTCAGCACAACATGATTGATTACACAAACACATTGCGTGCATTGCTGTCATTGAAGAGATGATAATACAGTGACAATTATGATCTCCCTTACACGTATGCACAAGACAATGTCATGTACTGTTAATCACTATTTGACAACTCTAATAATGTCAAGATACTTCATTCCATGCCTGAGCCAGTTCCAACAAGAAATACATGGCCCCGTTGCAGAAGGAGATACACTCGATTGTAAGTTACAATCAATTGTAATTTACAATCAATTGTAAGTCAGATTATGTGTTCTAAATGCGCAAATCTGATTGGTTGAAACGCGATAATTCTTTGACTTACAATGAATTGTAACTTACAACCGATTGTATTGATCCCTTTCCGCAACCGGGGCCCTGTTGTAGAGTGTGCCCATAATAATATGTGCCCCCATCTAATCAATAAGTCCTTGTTACGCCACAGCTTGAGCCGCTTCCTAGGACCGTCTAGCATTGAGACACATCACTTTAAGTGTACACTTGGTCAATGATTGCGTGGGGACCATGTGCTTTGTTGGATATTGCCTACAAAACTTCAATACCAGGGTCGCTACGTCACTCCCAATCTTGTTTCAATCATGTATATATCTTTTAATTATTCTTATTGTATGGAAAAACAATATATGTACAGTCACGATAAATGTTATTAAGCCTTTATGGACCAAAAGTTAATGTATTTGAGGTTTAATTTCAAATTTGATAATAGATAATTACAAATGTATCATATAATCCTATCCATGAATACATTCCCATTTGAATAATCTATTGAAAAAAAAAACAATTCTAGTAAAGATACATTGAATTAGAATTGTATGGACCAACATTGGATGTTTTCGAGGTTTAATTTTAAATTTGATAATAAATGATTACACATTTTGTAATTTAAAGCAATCCTAGTAATGAATACTTTGCCAACTGAATAATTCCTCGATTGGTTATATCATGAAGCAGAATAGCAGAGATTGAGAATGATGCATATTTCATTTTGTATTGATGCGAAAAGGACAGACATATAAATAAATGTATATTTCTATAAATTGAAAACAAATGTGGTCCCTATCATGTGAAAGCCAACAGTATGATGATCAGGTTTATTAACCCCGGGCATGATATGGAAATAGTAATGCATAAATGATTTGATGGATGACAAATAACTTCACAGCACCCTATTAGAATGATATTAAGGGTTATTGGCCTCCGTTTATCGTTTATCGAGCAGAAGATTCGTACGGACATAGCATAATGACAACCATACGCAACCAGCTCAGGCCTCTCCGAGTAGTCTCTTGGTATATAAATTAGGCCGAGGGAAGAGAGTTCCGCCATATAAAACAATTACAATATCATGCAATAACATTAATATAAGAAAAAAGAAAGAACAACATCTATATAGCACCAATACAACAGCAAGTTCAATAACCTGTATGTGTTGTAACCATGGAGTGGTGTTCCCATGGGGCACATGAGCGCTGTCTTGCTAATGCAAAGTTAGGTCGTCTGACCTGTATATAGAATAAATAGGATAAGTGTACCAACGCCAAAACTGATTACATGAGAACATTACAATCGACATGATAGAATACATATATTTTTAAAAATTAAATCATCATGTCACATGCATGACAAAGAGTCATAATACTGAGTAGCCTTCAGCCTTGTTATAATAACGTATATTGCGCAAGGGTAACGACCTTTTCGATTCGTTATAAAAAAACAATTATGATAATCCTGAAAACATATTGTACAATTGCTGTAGCAACAACTGAACAACAAATAGGTTTTGTGTGGATGATTATCTTCCAGAGGTTTTATTGAACGGTTGCCTCCTCACCTGCAGCCCCCCCCCTTAGAAAAAAAATCAAGGATGCATAACACATTTGTATTATTTTATTGAAAAGAGTTTGTCCCTTCATGGCAAAGATTATCATGTCCCCCTGTGTCTCGATCTGCCATGTTGACCCTCGTTAAGCCATCTGCAACTTTATTAAGGTCGTTTTGCTATGGAAATACGGAAGAAATAACAAATTAGACCTATTCTATTTCATATTCCCGTTTGTGTCCCTTCATTTGCCCCTGTTGCTACGTGTCCCCGTAATAACTGTTTATAACACTAGCTAATACCATGGCAACTAAATGTCATCTCGCGGTGGAATAAAGACAAAACATGTATTTTTTTTAAAAGCTCCCCCCTCCCTTCATTCCAAACATTGCGCCCATTATGTTTTCCTGCAGTTTATGACCCTATAGCTATATGATTAAGGCCACTGAATCTTAAGGTCATCTCGCGATGAAAGTAATGAAGAACCTTTTTATCAGTTTGTATTGTTAATAGTTAATAAAGAGACACCCTAATTGGAACCCCTGCACATTGAGTGCCCCCATCTCAACCTGGAATTACCCTGGATAAAAGCCTCTACGCCTAACATGCCTAACTGTCATTCGCTTGATGGAATATGGGATACAGATTATACATTGCACAATTGAGATCTTAATGGGCCGTATGCATAAAAACAAGCAATTGCTTGTGCTAGCCTTTTGCTTGAATCGGTATGCATACAAACAAGCAATTGCTTGCAAGCAAAAGCATTTGCTTACAAGCACAAGCAATTGCTTACTGCTCGTAAGCAATTGCTTACCAAACAAGCAATTGCTTGAAACCGTATGCATAAAACGAACTTTTACTTGTCTTGATAAGCAATTGCTTGCGTTTTTTCAAGCACATCCAGACCAGCTTGAGCTCTTGCTTACTCAGGGCATTCGCGTTTAAGGATCAAATTTTCATACCGTTTCAGGATGATTACGAGCTCCTTATTTCAGATGTTATGTTGTGACTTCATATTTAATACAATTCCTGATATTTTAGGCTTTTTACGGCAATTTTCGTCCATCGATCTGCACAGAAACCCCCCTAATGATCTGTGCTGTTTCCCCCCTATTTGCGTAAGCAAAAATACTGCTGCCAGGTCGGGCACGAAGCATTGTTGTCCTGCAGTGCGATGTTCGCACAACCGTAACGATCCTTTGTCCAACACGTAAGCAATTGCTTAGGCAGTGCAAGCAAAAGGTTTGAGCACAAGCAAAAGCTTGTGCATATGTATTCAAGCAATTGCTTGAACTTGATCTTTTGCTTGCCAAGCTCTTGCTTGTGCTTAAAGCAATTGCTTATAAGCAATTGCTTGTTTTTATGCATACGGCCCATTGTTTGTTTTACAAAGTGCGCCCCTCAAACATAGCCCAATCCCCGTATGTGTGTCCCCGCCTGGATTGATCTTATACCCTGGTAACTGCTATCATACAACTATAGGTCCTTTGCCAATAACATTAATAAGCAACATTGTATTACACAAGTTAACAAGGCAAGCGTGTCAACGCCTTTTTCCTGTACCCTAACACCGATTCTTGCCTTGTTCCAATTTCCTTCGCTTTGTTACGATTTTCGAAATGGTATCCATGGTAACCATAAGCCATATACAAATCAAAATTGAATACAGACTGTCTCAATGTGTGATAAACAATCATCATTATAACAAATTAATGGTGAACACATTTTTTACTTTTATCGAACTTTTTTGCCATGTTAAATTTAATAATGTCATTCGTGAGAGTTTTAAAATGATTTTTATAAAATAATCATTGGAACGATAATTTCGATGTGGTGTGATCACACGTCGTGGGGGGTTTTGGAATGATGAGTGCCAATATAACACACTCATGACGAGTTAACGAGATAAATGTGCCAACGCCTACTTAACTAACCCCAAAAGTGATTCGTATCCTGTTTTAATAAAAAATGATGTCAACAGTATTTACAATGATGATCATAATGTATACATGTTCCGACACTCTTGTTTTTTTTAATATTGTTTACTATTGTAGTCATGGAAACCATGATATATACATAAGTTATAATAAACACAAAAGCAGTATCATCAAGCCAGGCAATGCGCATGTCAATGCTTATTATCATATCCTTCTAATGATTATCTTAATAAAAGAGAACACCGAAATTTAATCCATAATAATGTGTAAACAATGTAAAAAGCATTCAAATAGTTAATAATGATCATAATGTGGACGGTTAACGACCTTCTCGACTTGCTTTGTCTTTTGATTAGACATTGTTAGACGTTATATATACATTAACGAAAACGAACATGTTATAAACACATGAATGGCGGCACAATACACCAGTTCGTAGATAGCATTGGGGCCCGGATATGGGTCGTTTGACCCCTTGACCATTGAATTTACATTCATGGGTAGGATATAAAGCTTTTACTCTGTGCAGTCATGTTCAGAGTGGCAGATGGTTGTCATGGGATATCCTTTGTTACTTTCATGAGAACAATTGATCAACCTACGCAACAAGGAATTTCCAATCGATGTACTCAAGAATAATAAGTAAAGAACCTTATCCAGTCCTTTCAATTCGATGAATGCCGCATTGGGTCGATTGACCTTTGTATTGCGCATGCGCAGATTGTAACTACGAACTGGCTTATTGTTATGGTGTATATCAGAAAGAGAGACAAAGAGGACATTGCCTTTGAAAAGACACCCTGGCCTTAGAATTTCAAACATTTGACCTCTTTATATATGACATTGGCCCCGTTGCAGAAAGAGATACAATCGATTGTAAGTTACAATTGATCGTAAGTCAGAAAATTTACGCGTTTCAACCAATCAGATTTGCGCATCTAGAACACGTGATCTGACTTACGATAAATCGTAACTTACAATCGATTGTATCTCTTTCTGCAACGGGGCCCAGATGTCATACAACATTAATTTCGTATGTATACCTGATGCAACATTTTGTTAGCCATGTTTGGATTATACAGGACAATCATCGCTAATTAACAAGCGAATAAATCTAGAGGTCGTTGAGATTTGGCTGGCTATAAGCAGATACGGTAAGTGCGTGAAGTGACAAAAACAATCAAGAAATGACAAATGTGACGACGCCTATTATCCTGTCTTCTTCGAAATTCATACTCTTTGTGTAATATTATGTCAAACCTTATCTCTAAGCATTGCCCTTCTAAGTCAAGTTGTGACCAAGAGATTAAAACAGATTTAATCATATCATACAACGTGCCAACATTACATATAGCAGACCTCTATGCTTATAGTAATACATTAAGAGAAAGTGGTATCGTACGGGTGCAGCGACCTTTCTCGATCTGTTATAGGATTACAACTGACAACCATGAAATAACAGCTGATATTCTTACAATTTACCTGTCCACCTAGTTCTAACGAACAAAACATTTATCTACGTACGCAGCTTTATACCCTCCTGTGCAATTATGGAAAAGAAGAATGTTTAAGTACGTTCAAGTAACACAAAGTATGACCATGCTTTAATTTATAAATGTTTATGACAATTAATAAAATGTATATGTTATGCCCATGTTAAAGTAATACAACTTTTTGTAATATTTTAACTGTTTCAGATTAAAATGTCAAGCACTGATGTTGTGAAGACATGATGATGCTTCAAGCTTTTATGCAAGTTGAGCATGTTGAGGGAGATGTGCATTAGAATAAAACAGCGTATACATCCTGGGGGAAAAACACTTATGGAAATAAAATTGGATTGTAAGAAGCAAGGAATATGGAAAAGAGAAGGAAAGGAAGGCGAAGAAAAATAAGAATATATGTTTAATATACTATTTTATTTGGATTGTAATAACTTTTAATGTGTTTCAACGCTCCATATCATCATAGATTGTAATTACTTTAATGATTTTAAACAATCGTCTAGTTATTGTTTGAACAAACGTTACACTATTGTTCTGTTGTTTTGATATGAACTTATTAACATAAATGTGAGTTTTTCCCAATGAAGCAACTAGGAATGATAAGGCTATCACGAGAATCACGACTAGTTTAAAGGAGTAAACAATTTTAAGTATGGTTTAAACAGTGCTGAGTACATGAATTTAAACGGACACAATTTAAGAAGAAGACGAGCAACAACAAAAAGGAAAAAGAAAGAGGAGGGGAGACTAAGAGAGAAGGCTCTTCGTGAGTCAACCTATATATGGGTCTGTCCTAATGGAGCAACTAGGAAGGGTAATGCTATCACTAGAATGCGCAAGTATGGTTTAGAACAATTATACTAAGTACATGAATAGTAAGTTGATGCAAAATGACGACGACTGGAGGAGGATGAGAAGGAAGAGGAGAAGGAGGAGAAGGAGGAGGAGGAGGAGGAGGAGGAGGAGGAGGATGAGGAGGAGGAGAAGGAGGAGAAGGATGAGAAGGAAGTGGAGGAGGAGGAAGAAGAGGAGGAAAGGCTCTTCCTGAGTCAACTTACATTGTGGGTCTTTCTGAATGGAGCAAATATGAAATGTTATCACGTCAATGCGACTTTCTTAAAGGAGTAAACAATATCGAGTATGGTAAAAAAAAAAAAAGTACATAAAAATCAATAGACAGAATGCAAGATCTGGTTTGACCGAGGAAATAAAAGATCAATAAAAGGAATAGGAGGGAAAGGGATGTATACATAAAAGTATAGCTTGGCTGGTTTATAATTAGCTGAAAGGGAACCATATAGGGAATATGATACTGAAGGAAAAGAAAATATATTAACCCATTCAGGACTGGTCCCGAAAATACTCGGGCTGCATGGGTCTATGGAGAATACATGTTACAGGAAAATTAATCAGTCCTGAACGGGTTAAAACGGGTAAGGAAGGAGACAAAGACAATAAATGGGATTGGTATTAACTAGACAGACGAAAGAGAAAAATATGCAACACAAGAATATGCTGGCAAAAACTATTATCATGCTAGAAATTAAATTAAAGGAGCCTCGTCATTTCTCCGGGGATTTTGTCTAATATCTGTCAACTCTATTCTATTTTAGGATGTATTTGGCTTGTTAGCGTTGGGCGTGATACTTGATGACAGAATGATAAGAGCCTGCCCCTCTTTCGAAAAAAGGGTACAGTTACTGTCGTCGTTTTATACTGTATGAACATAACGTTATCTTCGTCTGTACGTTTGTATATAACATTATACTAAATTGTTACTGGACTGAAAAGATCTAGTAACATTGTCAAAATCCACAAGACTAACTTTTTAAATAGAACTCTAGTGGTTCTCACATACCTCATCGTATTTGAATTACCAATGGAAGCATGGAACAGCATATCCAAATATATCTTACGTTTTAAAGATATGTATGGTTGAAGTGTTCAGATTTATAATTATAGAGTGGAAATTATAACGGTGTACAAAGTCGGTGCAATGAGTAAGCGAATATCACTTCGCAATTTTGCTCTCTTCTCGGTCATATGACATTTATTTACCATAGAATGTGCACACATCACTAAGTGGATATATCAGATCATAAAACCGCACATTTTATCAACCATTTGCTAGTTCGTGCACATGTCAACAAAGTTACTAGATCCCTTTAACGCCTACAAAACATATTATCAGCGTACATATCATGGAATATCATTACGTAATGCAGATTGTAAATAGACTTAACATGAGTTCAAAAATAGGCTCGCCTTATTCGAAACAAACATTTACTATAATTATTCCCCTTTATATTTGTATATGTTTATACAGCTTTAAACAACTTTGCGACACCTATAATGGCACCTTCATGTAATGGAAATATACGAATAGAATGGCATGAAACTAATTGTGTTTATTGTAATATACATATATATATTAATTCTGTTATTTTGCAACGAGGTATCGCTGCGACCTTTGGGCACCAAATGGCATCCGCGTCTACACACAAGATAATATACTACAGACGATTATTTTAACGGGAAAGTTAATCGTTTAACTGAAAATTACGTCTACTAATGAATATTTGCAAACATTTTTAAAATATTTATAACAACATATTTATTATAGTCAGTAGGCCTATATTATACATTCAGTGATTTGTAAATACATTCTTCTCTATTTTGCAGCGAGGAATGACTACGACTTTGGGGCTATACCATCTGTAATCGCGTCTACACACAGGACACAGACGATGATTTTCACTAAAATTTCACCTATTTATTGTTTATATTCGTAAATACTTGTATTGTAAATAATAAGAATATATTATATTTTATTACAGTTCATTATACTTTTCTTGATTTTTACAGCGAGGTATGACTGCGACTTTAGGGCACCCAACGGCATCTGCGTCTACACTCAGGACACCGACGATGATTTTAACTGATAGTTCACCTATATTTACTACATCGGGGCATCCAAATGGCGTTTGCGTCTGCGCACATTCATGACATATACAGCCAATTGTTTATCTATTCATTTCACAGGTCCTGGTTATATGTTATACTGTGTACATTTATTAGTTACTTTCTGTGTTTTAATTTTCTTTTTAGCTTTACCGAAAAAATGAAATGCATTGAATTGAATCTATATCTGTATTTGTTGTTTTGCAGCGAGGTATGACTGCGACTTTGGGGCACCCAACGGTATCTGCGTCTACACTCAGGACACCGACGATGATTTCAACTGGATTGGCCAGAGAAGAACTGCGAGAAGTAGAAACCGAGTGGACGCCCCCTCAGGTTCGTGTATACACATTTACATTACATGCGTTATAACAAAACAAACATATGGGAATTGTATTTATAAATTCAGACTGTTCCTTATTCCATCTAATGCATTCGTAATTTTGTATGTAAACCCATGCATAGCTAATTTTCGTGTTGACGAACCTTTTCAATTCTCGTTTATGAACGAACCTGCAAGGTTAACTGTTCCCAGCCCACTGAAATACAACATACTGTCTGTTAATTTGTTGGCTTCTTAGATTTGATCCAGGGTTAATTACAGGAGCCGTTTCATTTGGGTCATCAATTATCGAGGGACCTTCAAAAGATTGACCTAGGCAGCTAGGCTACTAATAAAAGCTCAATTATATGTCCCCAATTAAGATTTGTTGAGGGGAAGATTAGTAGCAAAGGGCTTTTTCAGTAATAAAGTATTGGCACGTAATATGTATCAGGGGTTAAAAACTTAACGGACAGTCGTTGATTTTTAGTAATTGAGTATAGTCCTGTATACATGGTATACGGGAATCTAAAGGTGTGTTTAAATTGTCTATTCCACGTGAAGTGAAATGTCACGGACTCTTAAATCTTCTCACGGCCCGTTCAATACCTAATTCAACTTAGAAATTTACTATGTTTAAACGAAACAGGAGACAAGGGGCATATATATAAATGAAAGGTTAAACAAAAGTAGGCAACTTCAACTAACCATATTCAGTATATATTCAATAGTTAATTAACTTAATGACTCAACAATTAACAATGTACAAAGTTTACAACAACAAAGAACAGGCTATAACGGACACCGTTTTGCATGACAGGTTTCACAAATGTCATAAGTACGATACTTATATATCATTTTCCATATCTGACTATTCAAGACCAAATCGAACTCAGTAATGTTAATACTATGTTGATAGGAAATAGGACATTAAAAAAATAGTTTTACCACGAAAGGTCAAATTATGCCATTATTATTATAGTCGGCGTTGTAGCCAGTATTAAGCCACATGGGGCAAATGGGGGGGGGGGGGGGGGGGGGGGAGCTAGGGTCCATGCAAGGGGGCAACATGAGCGAGAGAAAAAAAAAAAACACTGGGGGGCCAATTTCCAAACGGTCTCCTCGCCTTTTAGTTTTAGCTACGCCAATGCGCCAATAAGTACTTGTTCGTGAACCTTCCTCATCATTGTCTGGTCATGCTTACATTCATCTGGCTGCACCCTGCTTCCTAGGCGGATGGAAATGACAATATATTGTGTCGAAAGACTCATCTTTCCTTCTTGTCTGCTGCCCTAGTATACGGTGGTGTAGCCCCGGGGGCATGGGGGCATGTGCCTTAATGCCCCCTCCAATAATATGACGAAATTTTCTAGAATAAATAATTTAAAAACAGAACAACATAATGGAACAATTTCGTTGTGAAGTAAAGCAATATATAGTGGAGAGTGTGCCTTTAATTATTTTGTTTGTGATGCCATTTAAGTTACATAACTTTATACAAAATTGGGGTTTATTGCAGTAGTGTTGTAATAGATTGTAAAGTTGCAATTAATTGCAAGTCATGTGACTATATGCGCAAGTCTGATTGGTTCAAATGTGCATATTTCTGACTTGCGATTAATTGCAAATTTACCATCGTTTGCAACTCTTTGTGCAGTGTATAACCCCTTGTCTTACTCAATCTTAAGTATCTTTATTGATTTCGAACGGATGTAAATGTCAAACATGTTTCTGTTACATCTTTAGCACGTGATTGTTTCGAATCATCATAACATATTTGAAAAACCTTAAAGATGAATTTGTTTCCATCTTGGTTTTGTTTATAAAATTGAAGAGTCATCTTTCCTCTCGTTCGATGTAATCTAACACTATTTCCATAATCATCATCCGGTATACGGGCATTTCAGTGCCAACTGCCAAGCACGCGGTATCCTTATGTTCATTGATTTTAAACGGGTTTCATCCCCGTGTCATCATTTGAGATTGCTTCGTTTTATATTTTCACAAAAAAAGACTTGGAAACGGAAGAATATTTCTTCATCATCATCTTCATAGTCTACCCAGGATTTGTTCAAGTGGGTGTTTTAGCTTCATTTAGTGGCATAGTTGGTGTGTGTGTGTGTGTGTGTGTGTGTGTGTGTGTGTGTGCGTGCGTGTGTATACATAATACAGTAAGAGGGGTGCTTAACAACCCAAACACCCCTTTGGTACGCCCATGATCATCTTACTGTTTAATGGGTATTTCTCTGCCAAACCCGGTCTCAATTCTTCTTGAAATGTAATGATGTTAAACGGGTGTTATCATTTCAGATTGTTCGTTATTATATTTCAAGAAAGCGGAAAACGAAAGCATCTTTATTCATCATCATCTTCCAGTTTAATTGGTATTTATCTGCCAAACTCGGTCTCAAGGTATCATGATGTTCATTGATTTTAAACGGGTGTTACCATTGGAGATAGCTTCGTTTGATATTTTCACAAATTCAAAGAAAGAGGAAAACGGAAGAATACTTCTTCATCGTCATATTATAGTTTAATGGATATTTTCCTGCCAATCTTGGTCTCAAGGTATCATGATGGTTACTGATTTTTAACATATGTTATCATATGAGATAGCTTCATATATTTTCACAAAAGAAAGAGGAAACGGAAGAATGCTTCTTCTTCATCATCTTCCAGTTTAATGGGTATTTCCCTGCCAAAATACTCGGTCTTAAAGGGTACCACCACCCAACAATAATATTCTTATTAAAGAAAGGTAACATCTTTAGTATTCCATTCCATCAACAAGTTCACACAAATATGTTTCCAGAAAGAAAAAAAATAATTGGAAACGCATCACCATTCTAAAGCATGTGTTCATGCGGTCTGAATTGCGAAGTGTGCGGTGAATTGCGATGTGTGCAGAGCGAACGAATCACCCGGGAATCTATTGTCTACAAACGTGCGCGTGAATAGCATTGGCGCACTCGCAAATGGTTGGCCCGTATGGAACCAGGAAATAGTAGGGGTTCCGTAAGTGGTGGAAATTAATTGCTTTGTTTATGAATTACACAACCCTTTGCAAAATGTTGGGTATCTATTTGATATCACAAACAGTACCAGAACATCTAATAATGTGTTGTTCTTTGCCTGGTGGTCCCGTTTAATATTCTTTAAGTTTACTGATTTCAAACGGGTGTTAACATTTAAGATGGGTTTCGCTTTATGTTTGACCAAAACATGAGGAAGGCGGTAATTGATGTGAAGAGAAAGTCACATTTCCTTTTGGCTGTTGTCGTTGGCAACTGGCATTTCATCCAGACAGAGATAGTTAATGTATTTTCACTCTCTGTGCCAAGTTTTACTATCATGCAGACTGTAGCAGACATCACTGTTCCGAGATATGAGGATATCTTGATTATGTTGATATTTAGCTTTTCTTTCTAATAAGTGACACTGTATTGTCTATTGATACAGCTAAGACAGGTGTGTACATAAGAAGTTAATTTTGTTTGTTGTCACGGGTTGGGCTTTAGTTCATTCTTCTCTAATAAACTCGTACATTTGAGGTACTTTCCCCAGCAATTAAGTGTCAATTATACGGGATCATTCCGAAATTATGTCACTCTAATAAGAACGAATTCATCAATCGATCTGGATTATGTCTAGTTATAATGCTTATTTACGTGCAAATTGGTTAAGAGCAAAACATGTAAGTGATTTAAATGGTCATACTTTCATGAAATTATCACACGCATTGGAGGAAAACAGAAAATAAGAAGAAAAGATTAAAATATACATATAATCACCAGTTGACAAGACTAGCTCGTAGACATTTTGATAACATGTCAATATGATTGAAAAGGACACTCATACACCAGTCTCTGTCCCAACATAAATCAACCAGGGGGGGGGGGGGGGGGGGGGTTTCACGAAGATTTGAAGTTGAACTTAGCTCTGAGTTGGACCTAACCATTATGGAAAGCCGTTAGTTTCTTTGTAAATTTTTTGAAACAGTTCTTTTTAAAAGGCATGCATTTTGATAACAAATATTAATAGTTTTTTTTAAAATCAAGAAACCTTGAAGTTATTGATATATTTGTTGTTAGAATTCTTAAATACTTGTATTATTTTGCTGTTGGATGTGTTTTATTCCAATGTTTCAAATGGCTTTCCATAATGTTAGGTCCAACTTAAGACTTAAGTTCAACTCTAATCTTTGTGAAACACCCTACTTGGATTTTATTGTTTTTAGTCCCTTTAACCATGCGCGGTCGGCGTCAATAATTTATGTCATTTCAAATCAGCAAGGCAATTGATAGATGACATTTAGGAGTCAAAATAACATGATTCACCGACACATATCGGCATGTAATTTTATGATTGGAAATAACGAAAAGTAAAAGTACCCGATCTAGGCAGACTAATTTGTTACATCTGTAGGGAAATTCCCAACGCAATGAATCACGCATGTCTCACACGTGGAAATTAATGCAATATTTGGATCTGAGAGTGAAAATCATAAGCACTGCCAAAGAATGTTTCAATAAGACGATAGACAAAAACTAAATGGCATACGTCAGCTCAACAACCAAAACACAATGATACCTAATTACCTATATATGCCGTCTGGACAATCACACACAGTCATGTAGCATTTAGTAGTTCGATAGGGGTCAAATCATCCCACCCCCACCCCTGAAAATGATACATAAATAATGTACAATTTCATCAACACATTTATTTTATATTAACCATAATGATATTATGGGCCATTCTTTGAAAAGTGAAACCTTTTCGGAAAAATTGAAGTTTTATTTTTCTGTAGTTTTGTTCCATTTTTGGAATGATCCATGTGTAAAGTTTCATGAAATACATGATTTGAAGTTTAAAATGAAACTTTTTTACTCATTTGCATAAATTTACATATTTCAATATTTTTTTAATAATCATAATTCAGAAAATAATCAAGATATCATGAGGATAATTAGCAAGCTCATTCTTCTCACTTTCCTGTACAGGTTGATACCAACTTTGTAAAAATTCAACTTTTCATTCTTTTCTAAACCCGATATTATAAAATTCCCATTTTTCCATTCATATTGTACATGTCACACAAGTGACCACCCCAAAATGTCACACACGTGACCAGACGTTGCCACATAATTAAGTAAGTAAAAAAACAACGGTTTGATATAATTCTCATTCATTGATATTGTTGTACTAACAAATGTATAGTACTTCTCTGGTAATAAGATGAACATTATAGCTATTCATATTTTAAACAATTTTCCAAATGAAATTTAGTTATGAAAAAAGCGCTCCGTGCGAAGTCACACACGTGACCCATGCCATTTGACCCCTGACATTGAGTTACGTAATCCTTATAAAATCTTTTGTGTTAAGTTTGAAAGACTACAACATATTCAAGTCACATATGAAGTTAAAATCATTATAGTCTCATACTTACTGAAATATAAGCATCCCATTTCAAAATTTGTCATGTTTTGGGTCACACACGTGACCAAGAATGGCCCTTATCCGAGTCACATTTTTGCTCTAAATTGCAAAACCCTTTCTAAAAACAAACCGGATATGTTTACAAGAGACTAAACATTAGCAGGCGCTGCGACATATAGGTCCAACGCCCATAGGCGCCGGAAGTGGGGGGGGGGGGGGGGGGGGCAGGGGGGGCGGCCGCCCCCCCCCAATCCAAAAAGTGGGGGGGCAAAACACGTTTTTGCCCCCCCAAAAAGCCCCCCCCCCCCCAAAAAAAAAAAAAAAAAAAAAAAAAAAAAAAAAAAGAAAGAAAGAAAAAGAAAAGGAAGAAGAGAGGGAAATAAAACAAAATGTATGAGCCAATACTTGTCTATTCTAACGTTTAAAAACTAATTCATACATCTATTTTAAGTTTTCGCTGCGCGCTTCGCGCGCAAACAAATGATCTCAGTTTGTTGTGTAACTTGCGTATGGTACGTCTGGGGTGGGTTTTTATGCCCTCGGTCGCTTCGCTCCATCGGGACTCATTTTGGGATGTAAGCTATGATGTTGAATTGGATCATACATAATGTGGCATATGCTTAATGTTTTTATGCACCAGATTGCACCAATTCAAGTATATAAATGCAAAATCTTCCCGTGGGAGGGGGATACCCCCTCCCAAACCCTCCCCCTCTGGCTCTGCCCCAGCCCTCGGTCGCTTCGCTCCCTCGGGACTCTTTTTGGCTGTAAGCTATGTTGTTATATCGTACATAATAATGGCATATGGTTTATGTTTTTATGCACCAGATTGCACCATTTCAAGTATATAAATGCAAAATATTCCCCGTGGGAGGGTGATACCCCCTCCCAAACCCTCCTCCTCTGGCTCTGCCCCAGCCATCGGTCGCTTCGCTCCCTCGGGACTCATTTTTGGCTGTAAGCTATGTTGTTGGATCATTCATAGTGTGGCATATATGGTTTATGTTTTTATGCACCAGATTGCACCAATTCAAGTGTATAAATGCAAAATCTTCCCCGTGGGAGGGGGATACCCCCTCCCAAACCCTCCCCCTCTGGCTCTGCCCCAGCCCTCGGTCGCTTCGCTCCCTCGGGACTCATTTTGGGCTGTAAGCTATGTTGTTATATCGTACATAATGTGGCATATGGTTTATGTTTTTATGCACCAGATTGCACCATTTCAAGTATATAAATGCAAAATCGTCCCCGTGGGAGGGGGATACCCCCTCCAGCCCTCGGTCGCTTCGCTCCCTCAGGACTCATTTTTGGCTGTAAGCTATGTTGTTTGATCATACATAATGTGGCATATTGTTATGTTTTTATCCACCAGATTGCACAATTTCAAGTCCCAAAATGCAAAAGCTCCCTACCGTGGGAGGGGCCCGGGAGGGGGGACACCCTCCTCCCCCCCCCCCCCCCCCGCTCAGTCACTTCGCTCCCTCGGGCTTGGTCGCTTTATCCTCGCAATGTCTCACTCTCACCTCTGGCAACCCTGTGAGTGTGGTTGGGCATGAGCCCTTAAAGGGATAGTTGAGTATTGGTCAAACTTAACTTTAGTAACCAAAACCTGCACGATTACGATACAAACTAATAGTTATAACTTCACCATGCTCGAAAAGTATACACAATTACAAACGACAAAGTAAAACCCCTGTTATCATTCAAAAAGAGCCGTTACAACTCGAAGTGTCAAATTAACTCGGCGCGAAGCACTAGCGTTGTAGGTCCTAATACGGGACTGTATAGTGCAGTGTGCGGTAATACGGGACTGTAGTGCAGTCACTGTGTGCGGCAATACTATGATAGTACGTGTATATTATGTATCGCAACCATAGAAGTATGACTCCAACAACTCGCAAGCCCCATTCGCATTCGTTCGCCTTTCGTTCACAGTCGCGCTAACACACGGCGAGACTGGTCCATGAGGCGCATATATCACTGATTTTTTGCGGAATGGAAGGAAAAATCATAATCTTAATCCACCCGGTAGTTGGATCACATATTGGAGAGTAAATTGCTGGTAAGTACCGTATCATATGTATAGTTTTAAGCACAATTAGCGTGCACACAAATATTTGGTTTCAGTCTTTTATTAGGAGAACATAGAACGCTAGTGCCTCGCACTAGCGGTTCTAAAAAGTGATACCCGGGCGTCAACCACTTTTATATGATATTTTGAAAGCAAATTTCACAACAATTAGAGCATTTGAATGGAAATTATTATTATTTCCCATGTTTTTTTCGATGATCTTTCATATGGAATTGAAATCAACCAAATCCGTTACAATCGATGTTGGGGGGGGGCACTTTGGAAATTACCAAAACTCAACTTGGCCTTTAAACACATAAATCGTGAGCCCCCTTAGGGTTTTGCCCCCCCAATCCAAAACTGCTTCCGGCGCGCCTGCCAACGCCCAATGTATGATGATTTGGATGTTGATGGTGATGGTGATAACGTAGATTTGTATACTTAAATTGATCATCTTTTGTTATTTTTTTAAAATACATTTTCTTCTTGTTATTTTCGTAATTTATACAGATACCTATGTGTGCGCGTGCAAGCGGAGCCAGCAGCAGCCGCTCCGCCAGGGGTCCGTCGCCCGGTTCCGGTCGGGCATCTTCCCGGCGACGGGCGACTCGACGGTCGCCGTGTCGTTCTGGTTCAACATCTACCGGCGCGACGGCGGCGAACTGAGGGTATTTCTCGTAAACCACGGCTCGACCAAGGAGAAACGACTGGTTTTCGAGCGGCTCATGCTTGACAACATGGCCGTTGCTACTACCGATTGGCCCGTGACCGGCCGGGCCGGAAACCGACCCGGGTGGATCCGGGCCAACTTTAATGAGTCGGTTTCCGAACCGTTTCAGGTAACAACACTAGTCGTGACTTAATTAAACTAATTTAATTATCAAAAGCGTTGTGGAAAACCAATGTGTATCAAGTACCTGACTGACCTATAAGGCTAGGGTACTACCCAACTGTTATCATCATTAGTCACGGCGATGTTATATAACATATCACACCTGAGTGGTGTTTCACACAGATTTTAAGTTGAACTAAAATTCTAAGTTAGACTTAAAGTTATGGAAAGCCAATAGTTGATATCTAAAATTAATACATTCGTTTTTAGATAACAGATACAATTTGGTTAGAAATCGTTGATATTCATTATTATCAAGAAGGAGATTTATTGTTCTTCATGTAAGATGTGCATTCTTGTTTTTGAATATGTTTTATTTCAAGGCTATGGCCTGACATGATTTTCCAATTTAGAATTTAAGTTCAACTTAAAATCTTTGTATTACACCCCCAGGCCTGTAGAGCAACTGGCCCGAATTCTCATCAGTGGCTCAACTTGAGCCCGGCCTAAAAAGACAAAGACTACCGGTAACCAGTTAAACCGTTTTGCACCTGCAGACATCTTGATTGCTGCTATTCGCCACCAGAAATATTCTAATTGTTTCCTTTCATGATTTTCCAATTTAGAATTTAAGTTCAACTTAAAATCTTTGTGTTACACCCCCAGGCCCGTAGAGCCACGCACTGGCTCGAATTTTCATCAGTGGCTCAACTTGAGCCCGGCCTAAAAAGACCACGACTACCGGTAAACAGTTAAACCATTTTGCACCTGCAGACCTATTGATTGTTGCTACTCTCCACCCGAGATATTATAATTGTTTCCTGTCATTATCCAGTAAATACCTCTAGTTCTGCTTAGGAATTTACATAGGGCTACTTGCTATTTCAGTAATAACATAACCGGTCACCAGCAATATACAATGTCCTGGATGATCCAGGACGCAATGTGGCTAATGACCGACTATACTATGACTGAATTTCAAGGAACCCATTGTCCTGATGCCTTTAAGCAAAAATCAAGGGATTGACTGGATACATGAAAGGAAACAATTATAATATTTCTGGTGGCGAATAGCAGCAATCAATAGGTATGCAGGTGCAAAATGGTTTAACTGGTTACCGGTAGTCTTTGTCTTTTTAGGCCGGGCTCAAGTTGAGCCACCGATGAGAATTCGGGCCAACCATTTGTGGGTACTTAGTGTTCCTCCATGGTTGTCCCTCCTTTTTGCGACCTACGTCATCATCATACTGGTTTACGAATTATTATTTTTTTTTTTGTCTCTGTACGAATACAGAGACTTTTTTTTTATAAGGGTGCAATTTGTTAAGTGTATCGCAAATATTATGACCTACCATGTCCCCGGTTGACTCCAATTAGTTGGGCTCCTCAGACCACCATGCACGGTCTTCGTCATTATCACGCCGGGGTGAATCATCGGGGGGCAGACCAGCAGGTGCCTCGGGGACCGACCTTCAACCCCCGTTATCCCCCCCCCCCCCCATCACTAAAATACATTAACCCTCTTACTACCAGTTAGTGCAGTTCACGTGTTAATTCATGAATTATCCGTAATTAATCACTACAACGAATCGTCACTAACTCATCATCTCTTCAACCTGATCTGTTACCCCCTCACTATAGAATATATTAACCAACTCCTTCACATATATAGAGTGCAATTAACGGGTGTATACGGTGAATATGGAATAGGTTCACGTATAAGATGGGTTAAAATGTGTATGTTGTGATCGTGATTAATCCCTATAACAAATCGTCACTAACTAATCATATCTCTTCAACCCTCCGTTACCCCTCACTAATATATTAACCGATTCCCTCCCATTATAGTGCAATTAACGTGTTAGAAATGTACAGCGGTATAATGATCATAATTTATAAGATATGGGTTAAATATATGTATTGTCGTGATCGTGACAAATAACGCGTAACTAATCGCTACAACAAATCGTCACTATAACTAATCATAACTTGTCAACCTCCGTTAACCCTTCACCAGTTATAACTTACTGTAACCCATTCCCAACTATGTTCTACGCCATTAGCGTTGGGTTAATGAATGGTACAGCAGCTTTTAGGAGGTGATGTGTTAATCTTTTCTTGTGATTTTGGCGAATTATCCGTGATTATTCTTTACAACAAACCATCATTAACTAATCACACCAAAGACCATACACACCGTGACGTATGATTCATCAACCCCCACCCCCCCCCCCCCCCCCCCCGTCTTAAAGGTGGTTCGGGTTGGTAAATCATATGCGCGGTACCATCTTGCGAACGCCTTGCGCGTGCGCACAGACTCACCTAGTTCAAAATGGCGACCCGCAGATGATTAGACTTAGATGATTAGATGGTTAGACTTGCCTTTGGGTAACTTCTGCCGGGTAAACAGGGCAATGAGATCAGGCATCTGTCCCCGGTAGGGCTAGATTAGTCACAGAACATGCTGTATTTGATTTCCTTTTATGTTATTTTATGTACATGTACACTCTTCTGCTGGGATAGCACCTTTCAGTTGTGCTAGATAATATACGCAGTATAGTATGCTGAACCTTTCTTTCTTCTAAATTTATTTCAATTTCTTACAGCGCAAAGAGACATAATATGTGATATGCGCGTTATAAATACCTTAATATTATTATTATTACCTTTAAAACTGGATAGACCCTGGCTTCGCCTTTCTGTATTGATCGGCGTCGTAACGAACCTCTATCTTTAAATTATCTTAGTTGTTATTAATTAATAATAACTAAATACTTAATTTCATTAAACAAGATTGGAGAGGTTGTAAAGCGCATTAAACAGTAATTTTGATAATTGGAAATGCATGTGCAATAAACGAATTAACTATTATTTTGTATTAACAAATTATACACGGTCGTGTAGTTCTTAAAACTATTGTAATTAAATTTTTTTTTAGAAACCTTCAGACCTTTGTATCAATTTCTAAAGAAAATTATCCGAATTTGGTGTTTTGGTTAAACATGATATTACAGCTGTTTATGTTACAGATTAAAATTGACAGCCACCAAGTATTCTGTGAGGTATTTACAGGTTATTTTAAATTATCGCTTAAATTGAAAATAAGAGCAAAAGCGTACAAATGTTGATGCGACCATGAATATAGTTCGGCCATGAGCATTTGTTTTTTGAATCTGACAAATGTACGCATTTCAAGGAAAACAACCAAAATAGATGATTAAATCGATGATTATTTGACATATGAATGTACAAACTAATACTATGCGTGGGTTTTATTTGAATATTAGACATTATGATAATCGACCATGATCTATTTATTTTCGGATAAAGGACAAATGGAATGACTTATACTGGTATATTAAACAAAATAAAAGTACTAACAAACATGAGTATTTCTTTCTTCAATATCAAAATGTATTGTTAATTGTTAAAATCGGAATTATTGGATGTGACTATGCTAGATCATTTCATCTAACTTTTATTTAGCATTGACCTTCTTCAGTTATTTCTATTTTATTTATAACATATTAACATTAAAAAAATAGGTTAAGTGGCCATGTGTTTTGAACTGGGCCAGTAAGCGTTACACTGAGGGATTTTCAAGAGATCATGACAAATTGTATTAAAGTCAAAATATTGTTATTAATTTACATCCAAGACCCATAAAAGTATACATTTTTGGAAAGGATATGGTATCAGGATTCCATTTGTGCTGTTTTAAAAACAACTGTACAGGGTGTGTCAAAAAAATGGGCTAAAATCTGACGAAAATGAGACAAAAAAGTACCATTAAAAAATCGCCACTGGAGAAAAATCTTATCCACCTAGTAAAATGTTTTATGCATAATTCAATTAAGCGTGATTGCACCTTTCGTTTGGTATATCATTTGCTATGTTTCATATATGATAATGTAATTTTGTGCAATCATCTATTTGTACAATATTTAGGTATGCACAATACAAGAGATCATGACAAAATGTACTCCAAGTCAAAGTATCTTTATCCAAACGCGTAAAACATTATTAGAAATGATATTGGATGAGGAATCTACTAATATGATGTCAATTTGAAACAACACTATAAGGTGTGTCAACAAATATATGTCAAAATATAACGAAAAGCGAGAGAAGGTTAGATGAGAAAATGTTTCTACTGTATAATGTTTACGTATGTTTGAGTATCCTTAAAATACAACTTCATACTAGTTTATTATTATTATGTGGTCAAGTTCATACATGAATTTGTCACTTCTGGTAAACTGTTTCTGGGAAATGCCTTTCAGATCTATGCTCCCCCATTCATCTTATGCTCATTTCTCTCTCCATGGCTTTCTATAATTATGCTCTCAAATGTATGCTCCCCTCCTCCTTCACCACCATGCAAAATCGCATAGCCAATCTTGTTTTTGTTTTGTAGGATAAATCTTTCAAATTGAATCTCAATGGGATCTTTAGGTGGGCACTTGACCTAATTAATTGCATGACCAACTCACAAAAGGCAAAAGAAGTCTTTTGTGTGATTCTACATGCACTTGAATACATGGTATGTGTTCAGTACACAGTCATGCTATTATGCTTCCAAATCTATGCTCCCCTCATCGTATGCTCATTGCTTTCTACAAAGCTTTCTATTATGTTCTCAAATTTATGCTCCCCTCCTCATGCTCCCCTCCACCTCCACCGTGCAAAATCGGGTACTTGGTGGTAAGGAATTCAAATTTACATAACAATGACAGATTAAAATTCCTTTTTCTGAATTTAAATCTGTAGTCACCTAAATAGTCTTTACTTTGACCCCAAATATATTAATGTAGCCTTTGTTTTAAAAGTTTGGCGCTCATTTTAAGTACCATGCATGTTGTACAGATGTAACAACACCACCTATTTACCGGCCCAGTTCAAAACACATGGCCAAGTGATGATTTAAATAACATTAGTTTTTATGTGAGTAACGATTAAAATAATTATGTAGAAAACAAATAAAACAGATCGATTAAATTCACTAAGTTCATTTAAAAGACTGATTTGTATCACAATTAAAAGGAAAACAAAATTGATCAACTTTACCTCCACCGATAGTGTATATTTGTTTGTCCCTTGATCGATTCTACTCTCCCTCTCTTGTTCTTTCCAATATCTTATTCCTCGTCTCCTACTTCGTCTTGTTTCAAATTAGTTCGAGGATCTGTCATATAAACGGCTACGAGTGAATATGACACACCCATACACTTTTAACAAATAATAATCTTAAATTCAAATCTAGGGGCCGTTTGACTGAACACTATGATCAATTTTACCATTGATTTTTTATTTAATGAGTGTACACAAATTGTAATTTGATTTGTGGTCCTGTTATCTAAATATGGCCTTTTAAATTTTAGCTATGCTCATTAATCATGCCTATATAATATATAATTTTAATTTTGTTAAACTAATTTTTATTGTTTTTTCTTTCAGCTCATATTCGAGGCACAAGTTGGGGATACTCCCAACAGCGGCGTCGCCCTCAGCAATCTCAGCTTCACCGTCTACAGCCCGCCGAAATACACGGATCAAATTGGTAGGTCCAAAATTAAGTATGATATTATATTGATCATGAGAAGGAGTAATTGTTGGTAGGCATATCGTTTTTGTTTGTTTGTTGTTGTTGTTGTTGTTGTTGTTGTTTTTTTTGGGGGGGGGGGGCTGGAGTTCTATATTATTCTTCGCAAAAACCTGTGTAAAGTATCATGAAGTATCTCGGTATGATCGGTATCATTATTGATATGTATACGCATACTAAAAGGTCACAATGCCAATAAGGTTGCAACCAATTTATTTTCGGTGACTGAGACTTGACAGAACACCGATTCCGAGAGGACGTTTTTAATGAAACGAACTAAATCCTCATCGGATGTGGCTAAAGATGAACTGATTAATACATAAGTCACCCCATCAGCTCCGATAAAAGGGATCTATCTACTAACTTTGTTGGCATGTGAACAGATGACGAAGTATTATACTAAATTAATGTGCATTTCTTTGATCGGATAATAAAATGTCCACTGACATGACTGAGTGATGTGCGAAAATTCCATGGAAATGTATCTGATATGATCAAGTTATACGCGAATCAAAACGGAAAGTGATATTTGCTAATTCATGGCACTATAAACTTTGTACACGGATGAAAGTCTCATAGGGAGACTTTCAAATCCGAACACTTCAATCATCAATATCTTTATATCGAAAGAGAACCGAAAACCGAAACCTGATCAATGCTTATAATATCGATATACAACATGGTAGTTAATGTGAGAACTGCTATAATTTTAACTTGAGTTTGACGATGAGTCTAGATCCCTTTACATGTATAAGGGGTATCTGCAAGTTATGCTCTGATCACCAGAATCCTCACTTTGGCACGGGTATAACCATAGCTTACGCAAATTATCACGAATATAGCCGTTATCAGTATGAAAGACCGATGATTATAACATGATGAATGAACACTTCGGATGCGTTAATGAATGACAGTTTTACTGCTAAAAAGACCCTAATCGCATCATACCACGTATCATTTACCATGTTACCGGCTTCTGTCGGTTTAGTCAAATCTCTGTAGTGAACATGCGCGTATATATAATTTAATAGCAGGGGCGTACGATCCGTTTTTGCGATTGGGGGGCGAAATTGAAAATTTTTTTTCAGAGTGACCACAGAGAGAGAAGCAAAAGCCCCACATTGGAATGCCCGGATATGCGCTCATCGAAAGTGTCTTCATGGCTCGAAGACCTGACTTTGGGGTCACCCACATTTTGGGGACAATAATGGGGGTCCAGGGGCGGAGCACCCCGAAGCTTTAGATTTCAGACATTTGCAACTCCTATCATGGTGTTTAAAATTGTATAAAATAGTGAACCTATACTCGTAACGTATTTTTAAGGGCATATAGCGAGGAAAATATTGAGCCTTGTATGAGATGGATTCACGTGATCCTATACTATAGAGCCAATCGTTATAGTCTAGGGCATTGGGCTCCCATGAACTAAGCAAGGGCGTAAGACAACTTTCAAAAGTGGAGGAGAGACATTGCGAGGAAGCGAAGCGACGAGCGGGGAGGGTGTGGGAGGGGTGTCCCCTCCCACAGTATGGAGCTTTTGTATTTTTGGGCGTGAAATACATTGTCGATTTGGTGCACATGACCCGCGACAGAAATTTCTCGTAATTATGTATGAACCAAACATACATAATGATAAAGGGAGGGGGACAATCTCCTCCACTTTCAATGTGGGGGAAATGATATTCCAATTGGATTTGCGTTCAGCGCATATGGACCGATTTGACTGAAAGATATTTCAGATTATTTTATTTCTGTGACGTGTGCTATCTATAGATGAGGGTTTAATAAACTTTGTTTGAGGTGTGCTTTTTGAGAAATTACACTGCCCAACACATTTCGAAAGGTGAGTTCCCACAACCCAATTTAAACTTGCAATATGAGAAACTGTACATGCGCGCGAAGCGCGCGGCAAAAGGAGATTTACAGATCCTTTTCAAACGTAAAAAACGGCTATTTTGAAGATTAATTATTGATGAATGTGTCTTTCCCGTCTTTGGCATATATCACTCGATTTTTTTCTTTCTCATTTTCGCAAGTTATTGGGGGGTGGGGTGGGGGGGTGGGCACAAAATGATATGTTCGCCCCCACCACCTCTGCCCCCCCAGGATCGACGCTCTCCTGTTTAATAGAGATGAGAGATAGTGGTAAGCAAGCGCAATCTGCTGACGTCACTACTACAGTCAATGGTTAAACTTGTTAAGTTAGAGACATTGCTGCGTCATATGACGTATAATGTGTTAATTTGGCTAATTTAGACAAAATCCACAATTAATAAAATCGAGTCCGCGAATAGTTCTGTAATTGGGGGAAGCATGACACATAGTCACTGTCTACGTGCTTTTATACTGTGTGTCTATATTATGTTAAGATAAATTGTAATGTATCAATGGACTCAAGGATGAATGCAAGGCTAGTCAGGCCAGTGTTGGTGGGTAAAAATTCAAGTGTTTTTTCATAATTAATCATAAGTGATTGAATTGAAAACAAACATCGATTTATACCAAGCATTATATTGACAGAATATTGTTATCAATCTTATTCTCTCAACTCCGGTGTTCTCTTTCTTGGTGCTGATTTAAATGATGTATTAATTATCTGTTGAATATCACCAAACCTAAAACACAACCACGGGGGCGGGGGCATTTTCAGCCCTCCATGCAGGTCGGGGTGTTTTCTCCTTCAAGTTGGCCCCCTAAATACCGCCCTACCACCACCCACCCCCATCCCACCCCACCCCGCACACACAATACTTTTGAATCCTGGTGCAGTACAGTCCGACACTGGGTGTTATGTAAAATACTTCAAATTTAAGTTATGTTTCTTCTTTTTTCCTCCATATTATAGAAGAGGTCGATGATCCGGGTTCGCCTCTCAGTCGTCCGTCTTCCCGCTCGATGTTCCGGGGTGAGCTGGATAATACCGGCTTGATGAAAACACGGGTTAAGTTGTTGTGTACGCAACTTTAATAGACACTATAATGATACCTCGTCCCTAATTAAAATTTGTTATGTTTCGATGCTATACATAAGATCAAAATCATGAATATTTAAACTTCTTGATATTACAATCTATGTGTGTGTTGTATTATCGTCAGGTATATAACATCTATAATTAGATAGTCAAACGACCTTTCAATCTGTCTTATATTTTAAAAGAGCAGTCTAATAACATTATTAAATATTAATTGAAGTATGTATTGTATAATAAATGAATTCAATTATTCTGACAACTGTTAATTCACACAACAAGTATACTTATGGGATTTTATTTGAACTAGGTGATGGCACGTTTAAGGCATGATTTGTATCAAGTGTCATTTGTTTTGATCTAAGTGTTTGCTTTCTCGACCTATTTTTCACATTTGTCATTTTTTCCGTTCCCCTTTTTTCGAGAGGGTGGGGGGGTGTGTGAGTGGGGGGGAGTGGGGGTAGAATAGTTAACAAAATAATGACGAATGATGATAAATTGATTATTTTATTTTCCTTCATCCATAGTCGAGAAGACAACTTATATTATCATCTCATTTTGACGAATACAATGACTAAATACATCATAGAATGTATTCTTTTCCCTTGGCAGACACTCGACGTCTCTCACATTCCTGATCGCTATCAGTGGCTCTGCAGCACTGTCGTCGTCATCATGATCCTCTTCGTGGTCGTTGTCGTCTGTCTGGTGCGGAAACATCAGGTAATTCGATATCCATGAGCAGCTGACTGCATAATACAGGTCCAACCTGTCATAGCGGCCACTGTCTATAATATATAGCACCCAACGACTACAGTGGTCACCGTACCAAAATATTCCTCTGCAGAGTATAAAACAATGTCAAAGAACCTGCTGTATAGAGGTCATCGATCTGGTCTAGAGTGGCCACTCTTCTTGTTTCCCTCAGGTAGATCACTATAGTACATACAGGTTTAACTTGCACTTAGGCGCTGAATGATGTCATCAGAGGCAAGTCTATTAGTCCGAGGATAAAAAAAATACATTAAATTATAGATTATATCTGTGGATAGCATAATTAAAAACAACTCTCACTGAGTGCCTAATGATATTTTGCAGGATGTCACTGAACAGGGATTCAAAATTGAAATGGGGTGAGGAAGCATGTCTCCAGTAATTCAGTTAAAGCGATGCCTGTAAAGTGTCTAACTCACGAAATTACTGGAGCTTCCTTGTCTTCTTTCTACGTGTTGTTTGGCTTATGGTAAGAGAAAGAACTAACATAGGGTTACGGTATTTTTTTTAAATGCCCCTTTTGTCG